>CALYLW010001981.1:0-77891 GCA_944989445.1 Ampullaceana balthica
TTGATTTAAACTTGTCTGTATATGCTTTGTTTGTACAGCTTGTCGGGTACATGTCCGTTATACTAGTTGGTTTAGTCAGGGTGTGTATTTGTACATGCTGGGGGTATATTATGTGGGGTTTTGCTTCTTCATGGTCAGCTGGCAGTCGTTGTGCCGTTTTAAGCGAAAATCGATGATTAATGTTCTTTTATTTCATTTCAGTTTTTTATTCTGGCATGAATCTTTAGCTCAAGTGGGTTCTTTAACCTGGGTTTGATCCGAACCCCATGGTTTCGGTGAGTCAGGTTACCCTCAAGGGTTGGCGGAGGCCAAGACACACACCCCCCCCGAGTCTCCAAATATTGAATTTTTCGTGACTTCTGACACCACTCCGCCCCCGTCTCCTCTCACCCCCGCCCCTATGTAACAAGGTTTCGTGTGTGTGAAGCGCTATGTTATTGTAATGAGGGGCGTCAGTATTTCCATCATGGTTAAGATAAGAATACCACTGTCCTTAGTTCTAGTATGTTTCGAGTGTTCATTGTATTTTGTTCTGTAGTTGGTGAGAAATGGTGTTCGGTGCCAGCAAGGTGCGGCGATTGGCCTTGGTATTTTGCTTGGGGATTTATGTCGTGAGATATCGCTGCCCGTTTAGGACTCTGTTACTTATAGATCAGGGGGGTGGTGCAAAAAACTAAGGCCGCGACGCCGCAATGGCGGCCCGGATACGGGTTGTTGTTGGTTTGCGTGGTCCGGCAGGAAAAGGCCTGCGGGAATTAAAGTTACAAGAAGAAATCATGTTGGGTATTTTAATTGGTTGAAATATCGAAAAAAAAAATCAATTATAATTTTTTTACCTTTATGTTTTGATGTAAACGATGTGATTACTGTGGGTTGGGGGTTGTACTTGAAGGCTGAGGCGATAGTGTGGTTTACGTGCGGCCCAGTGGATGTGGGGGGGTTGTTGGTTGGGCCTTTGGGATTTTTTTTTTTATTTTTTTTTTAATTATAAATATTTTTTTTTTTATTTTCTTACTACTAATGCGGCCCTCGCCCTAAAAAGTTTTCGGCCTATTTCTCGTTCTGTCGTAATTTTGTAATAATTCCCTTTAGAGAAAGGAGAGTTAGAGAGAAGTGAGAAGAGGGAGATAGAGAAGATAGGAGAAGGAGCATAGGAGAAGGTGTGGAATAGAGGCTAGAGATAGATGAGAGTAGAGTTAATTTAAGAGAGATGAGATGAGTGTAAGTAGTAATAGAAGAGAAGAAGAGATTAGAGAGAGAAGAGAGAAGAGAAGAGATTTGTATAGAAGAGAAGAAGAAGAGAGAAGAAGATAGGAGAGAAAGAATGAGAGATAAAGAGAGAAAGATAAGAAGAAGAGAGAGATAAAGAGGAGAGAGGAGAAGAGAGAGATAGAGAGAAGTAGAGAAGAGAGAGAGAGAGAAGTAGAGAGAAGTAGGAAGAGATGAGAGAGAGAGAGAGATAGAAGATATGAGAAAGAGAGAATAAAGAGATTAGATGAGATGAGCAGATAGAAAGAGGAAGAGAGAGAGAGAAAGAAAGATAGTGAAGAGAGAGAGAGGAAGAGGAGAGAGATTTAGAAGAAGAAGAAGAAGAAGAAGAAGAAGAAGAAGAAGAAGAAGAAGAAGAAGAAGAAGAAGAAGAAGAAGAAGAAGAAGAAGAAGAAGAAGAAGAAGAAGAAGAAGAAGAAGAAGAAGAAGAAGAAGAAGAAGAAGAAGAAGAAGAAGAAGAAGAAGAAGAAGAAGAAGAAGAAGAAGAAGAAGAAGAAGAAGAAGAAGAAAGAAGAAGAAGAAGAAGAAGAAGAAGAAGAAGAAGAAGAAGAAGAAGAAGAAGAAGAAGAAGAAGAAGAAGAAGAAGAAGAAGAAGAAGAAGAAGAAGAAGAAGAAGAAGAAGAAGAAGAAGAAGAAGAAGAAGAAGAAGAAGAAGAAGAAGAAGAAGAAGAAGAAGAAGAAGAAGAAGAAGAAGAAGAAGAAGAAGAAGAAGAAGAAGAAGAAGAAGAAGAAGAAGAAGAAGAAGAAGAAGAAGAAGAAGAAGAAGAAGAAGAAGAAGAAGAAGAAGAAAGAAGATAGAAGAGGAAGATAAGAAGAGATAGAAGAGAAGAGGAGAGAAGATAAGAGATAGAAAGAGAGATAGGAGATAAGAGAGGAAGAAGATAGATAAGAAGAGATGAGGAGAGAGATGAGATGGAGAAGATGAGAGATGAAGAAGATAGAGAGGAGATAAAGAAGAGAAGGAGAGATAGTAGAGAGTAGAGAGAAGATAGATAGAGAAGAGAGGAGATAAGAGAAGATAAGAAAGAGATAATAGAGGAGAGAGAAGAAGAAGAGTAGAGAGATAGGATAAGAGAGAAGTGAGAAGGAGAAGACAGGTAGTGGTAAAGAGATGGATAGATATAGAGAGAGAGATAAGAAGATAAGAGAGTGAGAGAGAGAGAGAGTAATATTGAAATTAAAATTAAATGGAAACATTGAGGGGGAATGTCTATAGACGTATTCGGACACCGTATCTCTGGAGTTGAGTCAACGACCAGGTTTATAAGAGTTGATCAACTCATGTAGGTATGAAAAAGAATGTAAGATGTTAACTGGACCAGATCTGTTGTAACTTAGAGATTCTCTAACTACAAGATATAATTTCTGTATTCACTGGTCTCTCTGAAGCAGAACCAGGGTTAATATTAGATTTTAAAATTATAAATAGTGAACGATTTATATAAAGATATTTCTAATATTCAGTATTGATTCGTGTAAATCATTTTATGTTGTTGTACAAAGGTAATTTTAATGATATCAAAAACTTCTGGACAGCCCATTAGAGTATCTGATTTAAGCGACTACCTTAATAAATAAAATAATAGTCCCATAGTCACTCACTCACTGGAGGTTGGAAACGCTCGAGGGGAAAGAGGAACTAGGTTTTGTACAACAGTCTATAGCAGTTAAAAAATCGTTGTCGTGTGTGGTGATTAGCACTGTAAAAAAATATTATATGACGTCTTGATTGATCTTATAGTTTACTTACAAAGTCGATGTCGCATCAAAAGGGTGTCCATATTAACTACACAAATTAAAGACGCGCTGTTGTTTAATTATATTATGGATGACTGTCATTGTTTTAGCTCTTTTCATATTTTTATCCTGGTAAAGTGGTAACCTATGTAATTAGAGGATTAGTTTGGTGCGTTTTGTTTGATGATGGTGTGTAGTTAATTATTAAATACTCTTTGTGTACATTCCAGGAAGTTTATATATTTCGTATTTAGAGAAAACAAGGATAAGTTACTTGGGCTTTTGACAAAAAACAAAGGAGTGGGCGCCGTTAGAGCCGCCCTACACAACCCTCATGTATTATATACTTCTTTGTGAAACTTTCATGAAGAAAGTTTAATGTCGTATTTATCAAACAAGGACAAGGTTAGTTGGGCTTATGAAAGAATGAAAAAGTTGCCGTTGCGCCCTGATAAATAAATCTTATGCGCCTCAGGTGTCAGGGCGCCGCGCCGCAGCACTACCTAGTTTAAATAATAGTTAAAAACATCTGCGTCTTCCGTGTCCCACCACTTCACTGAGTAAAGCATGACGATGTAAGACAAATGGATAAAATGTTGTGAGAGGTTAACACGAGCACCTTATGCGTGTACGGAACAGAAGCCGACATAAATAATAATATCAAACCATTTTCTTAATTCCCAGCACGATCGTCATGATGGAAATAGCAAGCGGCGAGAAAGTCATTATTATAACTGAAAAAAGTATGACAGGAGTGTACAGTGTTTTGTTTAATAAAACAGTAATTTAACTGGGGCCGCCTGCTTCAGTTGTTTCGCTATTCATTGCGGCTAGTTTATCGTATCCTACGTTTTGCTCAGCGCCCCAAAAAAGCTCTGATCAATTCTCAAGCCTTGGTTATGTCGCGCTCGGACCAATACACTCTTTTTTAAAAAAGCTAAAACATACGGTGAATCAATTTGTTATTAAAGATTACTAGGAGCACTGGCGCACCGGTAATCGAACGAAACTGTGCCTTAACTGGTTTTAGTGTTCCATTCTGTCGATGTGTACCACGCGATCGGCTCGTCACGCGTTCATCTTGCTCATGCATGCTGTGCCGATGAGACTCGAGCCTATTTCTGTGTAGTGACTGTTCGGATCGTGCAGCCGGTGTTGGCTAATTAATGTCACGCGTTATTCCTCGCTGCGAGGGTTTAACTCGTTAGGTGGTGATATGAGGATGTAATCTGGTGATTGGTGTCCATGAGTGGTTCCCTAAGATTGGGGCGGGCCGCTGACATACGTTAGTGTTAGTGTGTACTAGACGCGGGACAAGAGCTGGCTTAGTGCTTAGACGCTAGATGTAATGCGGGGTTTTAGGTGTGTAGCTAGGGTTTGGTAAAAGCGGAGTTAGGAGTTTGTCTGTAGCTAGGTGCTAAGCGCGAGTTAGGTAGTCTGTCTGTCTGTCTATGAGTTAGTGATGCATGAGGATAGAAGAAAGCGTGATGTGATGGAAAATTATACGGGGATTTTTTCTTCTCCCCCTATTCTTCCCCTTTTCTCAATTTTATTTTCTCTGTCACTTAGCTCCAGTGACCGTGCTTTGCTTGTCTCAATCTTTAAATAAAATCAGTCCCCTTCTCTTTTTCAACTAAAAGGGGCCCTTACCTATAGAGACTGATTCATTATTGTATCCATTATGCAGCGCCTTGTTTATAAATAGAATAGAGAGACAGCTGCCTGCTGACTCATTACCAGAGTTCGGGAGGAAGATTGTCAAGTAGTAGAGTCGTTAAAGTTGGCGTACCATTTTAATTCCATTTGTGTAGACTGTGTAGGTGTGTGGGGAGTTGGGAATAAGTTAAGTGATTGGGCCACATTAGGTAGACGTTGAGTGGTAAGGCGAGAGCTGTATCATTTTGATTTGTTTTAATGTATCACTGTAGGGCGGGATGGTGGGGCGGCAGGTGTTGATCGTTACTGCGCGGGGCGAACGTACTTATCTGTCTAAATAAAAATTGAAAGTTGCGATAGGTTGATGGCTTAGAATTGTCATGCCGCGTTTTTATAAATGACACGTTAAAATTTTCTATTTGAGCAGCCTACTACCTCTTTGAGTTAGATTACTGAGCGATCTACAGAAACGACAATAGGGGAGGAGCGAGAGCAATGTGGCGAATCTTCTTCATATAGTTAGGTGATGCTAGTCGATGTGTTTTAGGATTATTATGTCACCTAAATGTTTTTACTTCTACTTGTGCTGTAATATGAGTTTGATGTTCGTGTTAGCTCTTGCTTGTTTTTGATAGCTAGCGACGAGCACTTCAGGCAAACACATGCTCACCATTGGATTTTTTTAATAATGAATTTAAATTTTCATAGAGCCGCAGATCCGTCATATCAGGATTCCCCCTCTAATTAGTTTAACTGCAGCAGTAGTTATTATTTCTCGCGTGTGTTCCGCTTTGGGATTGTGTTTAGCAATTATCCCTCATATTTTAAAGTTCGTAGCAAGAATTTTTGCGTATTAATAAAAAATGGTTTTGTCAGACGTTCAGGGCCATAAAAATGTCAAGACTCGTCTTGTGTGCGAAGCACTTGGCAGCCAGTGACGTCGTCTCAAGGACTTGTGTGCAGCACTTGGCCAGCATGCCCCTGAAGCGTCCTAGCTTTGCTCTCTCTACTGACGTCGGCGTCAAGACCATTGTCTGGCTGTGCAGGCACTTGGCAGCAGAGCTGTTTAATCGTCTAGACTTCGTGTGCAGCACTTGGCAGCCAGCTGACCGTCCAAGGACTTGTCTTGTGCAAGCACTTGGCAGCAAGCTGACGTCACGACTTGTGTAGCAGCACTTGGCAGCAGCGAACACTTCCCGCATCGCCTTCTAAAGGACTGCTCTTATGTGTATCTTTGGCTTTTGGTGCTGAACTTGGCTCAGCAGCCTGACCCTACACTTCCGACGTATCCACCACGTCAAGAAAGAGACTTGTGCTGTGCAGCACCTCCTTGGCAAGCAGGGCCCCTGACACCCCGTCAAGGACCTTGTTTTTTGTGCAGCACTTTGGCAGCCCCCAGCAGCTGACCTTGGTTTGTGTGTTATTTTCAAGCCCAAAGATTTGTGTGCAAGCACTTGCAAGCAGAGCTGTCTGTTCAAGACTTGTTGTTAGGTGGGTGCAGCACATTCTTCGCGCCTTGTCTTGGCCCACCAGCAGCTGACGTGCGGCTTCCCTCGAATTTTTTCTGACGTCAAGAAACGTCTCCTTGGGTGCGCACTTCTGCAGCCCAGGCTGTCGTTCAAGATTTGTGTTGCAGCATCTTGGGCAGCAGCAGGCCTATGACGTCAAGACTGTGTGCTTAGGCACTGGCCAGAGCAGTCCGTGACGGCCTTTGTGCCTTGTTTCTATCGGGAGGGAAAAGATTTTCTTTATCTTATTCTTATCTATACAGTACGCTGCCTTCTATGCAGAATATATTGTGAGTTTGCGTCCACGAAGACCATGACAGATGAATCCTGTTGGCAAGTGAGTGGCAGCTATGCATATGCACCATGGCCTATCGGCTCTTTTGTGGTGTTCCACTGACGCTTATATACGCCTACCCAGCCGTCCTAACTCACAATGTGGTGTTATGGTACCCATGTCTGGTAGCGGGGTTGACTCGGACTCGCCCTAGGTCGTCGCCACGGTGAACACACACCTGCTTCACACGGATTCGAAAAATCCGTGACCATTTAAAATGGTGGATAACACACAGTAGGAAATAACAAAATTTGGTATGGGGAAAAAAGGGGAAACGCGAAAAATTTAATAATATTATTAATAACAAACCAAATTGAAGAGTGTGTTTCGAATATATGGGATTCTTTTCAGAAAAGGGGCCGTCCATTAAATGAGGGTCCACCGGATGTTGGCTGATTTTTGACCCCTCTCGTCACATGTCGTCACAAAAAACTTAGACCCCTACCCCCTTTTTATTTCGGAATAATGAAGTCACAAAAGCGTTATTTTCTATATGAAAAGGAGCATGTTTCAAATCACTTTTCTGTGACATGTATGTTAGTGTGAAGTGAACTCAAATATACAAGTCTTAACATGCGTTGATGAAGCCATGTTTTTAAAAAATATCAATTAAATTTTAAATTTTGTAAACAATGATAAATATGTAACTTAGTTGGTGTGGTTTGTGGTGGAACCACCCAAAAAAAGGTTTGTATATGGGGCGCCCTGTAACGTGGGCATGTCTATGCTTATGGTTAATTTTCAGATCTATCATTTTTCTTTTTTTTTTTTTCCTCCTTTCTTCTTTTTTTTGTTTTTTTTTTTTGTTTCCTTCTTTTTTTTTAAACCTCCTTTTTTTTTTCTTCTTCTCTGAATGGTTTTCATGAACCCCTGGAACTACTATGCTACCTATAAGGGGTGCGGGCACCATTGGTTAGGAACCCCTGGAGTCTTACATCGGACGGTACGCACCCGAGACTAAAAAAATATTGCCTTAAAAAAACGTGTCAGCATGGCATCACTAACTCTAAAAAAATTGTTTTTCTTTTCATTTCTTCAGATTTGATCAATACCAACGAGAGATAATCCACACATCGCCACAAGTTACGGAAACTTTATTAAATTCAGTCACTGTCGACGATTATCATGGATTATACACTATTCTCCCTGGCCCTGTGATTTTTCACTGTGTAGTATGTTGAAGCCTCTTTCCGTTGAGCATTGGAATTACCTTCAAGTTTTGTGCAGGTTTTGTTCAGGTTTTCGGGATCTTGACAGAGTGAACTCGATTTCGTGGAGGATTTTGTTTCTCTATTTCAACTTTATTTGGATTAATTTCTTCGCGGTGCACCACTTGGGTAAGGGGGATGTCCCATTTGTTCGAAGGATTGTATCTGGGTTTCCCCAGGGGGGGAAAACACCAAGTTTAAACAAGGGAGGAAATCAAGTTTAGTGGTTTACAAGTGTTTATGGTGGAGTCAATTTGGGGTACCTAAAGGTTGTTTGAGGCAATGGGGGTCCAGTAATTGTGAGTTTCAAAGGATTAAGTTAATGGTGAGTGCCTGATTGCGTGGTTGGGGTTGAGTAATGGTGAGTCAATGGTGGTACATTAAAAGGTGAGTCAATGGGGTACTAGTAATGGTGAGTCAATGGGGGTACTTAATCGGTTGAGTCTTTAACTTGGTCTGGGATACTTATAATGGTGAGTCAATGGGGGGTTTCAGTAATGGTGATGGTTCAATGGGGTACCTAGTAATGGTTGAGTCAGTGGGTTTCAGTAATGGTTGGTTGATGGAGTCCAGGGGTTTGTAACCAGTAATGGTTTGAGTCAATAGGGGAGTACAGTTAATGGTGTTGATGTCAATGGGGTACGAGTTGTAATGGTTGGTTGATGTTTGGATGTGATGATGTGTTGTGTGTGATGTCTGTGTGGGTTACAGTAATGGTTGAGTCAATGGGGTTACAGTAATGGTGTTTTGAAGAGTTTTGTTTTGATTGAGTCAGTGGTGGGTGGCCGCACGCACTAAGTAATGGTGAGTCAGTTGGGTACAGTTAATGGTGAGTCAGTTGGGCTACCCAGTTAATGGTGGAGTCAAAGGTAAAGGGGTACATATTAACGGTGATGTCAGTGTGGTACAGTAATGGTGAGATCAATGGGGTACAGTATGGTGATGAGTCAGTAGAGTGGTACAGTAATGGTGTTTGAGTCAGGGGATGGGTACTAGTAATTGGTGAGTCAGTGGGTTACGTAGTAATGTGGTTGATGTCGATTGGAGGTACAAGTAATGGTGAGTCAGTGGGGTAACTGTAATGGTGAGTCAGTGGGGTACAGTAAGGTGAGTCGTCGGGGGTGGGGTGAGCGTATACGGTCTTTTAATGGTTGAGTGTTTCAAAGGGGTACAGTTATGTGAGGCAGTGTTGGGTGACAGTTATCGTTGAATATAGTCAGTGTGGCGGGGGTACAGTAATGGTGAGGTCAATGGGGTTTCTGTAATGCCTGGTGGTCTGTGAAGTCATATGGGTTACCTTAATGGAGATGTCAGTGAGGGTGGTTACAGAGTAATGGTGAGTCATTGGGGTACAGTTAGTTAATGGTGGTGTGAGTCAATGGGGTACATGTTAATAATGTTTGAGTCAATGGGGTTACCTTTAATGGTGAGTCAGTGGGGTTACAGTTAACTGGTGAGTTCATTTGGAGGTACTTGTAATGGGTGATGTCAATTTGGTGGTACTGTAATGTGTGGTCAATGGGGTTTCTGTAATGTTTGATGTCAGTGTGGCGTACAGTAATGGTGAGCAATGGAGGTACCGAGAATGGTGAGTCAATGTGGGGTTTTACCTTAATGGTTGAGTAAGTGGGGTTGGGTACTAGTTTAAGATGAGTCATTGGGGTGGTACAGAAATGGGTGACGTCAGTGGGGTACAGGTAAGGGTTGAGTCAGTGGGGATACGTAATGTTGAGTCAGATGGGGTACAGTTTTGCATTGGTGGTGATGAGTCTTGTTTCAGGGGGGTGGTTCTGTTAATGGTTGAATTGAGGGAGTCAGTGGGGTACAGCTCAATGAGTGATGAGTCAGTGGGGGTTACAGTAATGGTGATTGCAGGTTGTGGATTGATTTGATGGTGAGTGAGCGTTGGTGGGGGGTTTCGTAATGAACTTTGGAAGTGTGATGTGTCGAGACCTCTGTGCACCACTCTACCCCCACTCCGTGTTTTTTTGTGTGGAGTTGTGGGATGTGGTTTTTTGAGGGTGTGGTATTTGTTCGTATTTTATGTCAAGGGTTACCTTAATGGTGATGTCAGTGGGGTTTACAGTAATGATTGAGTCTTTTGGGGGTACAGTATAGTTAGTGTAGTCAATGTGTGAGTCTGTGGTGCGGGGGACAGTAATGTTGATGTCAGTGGAGGTACAGTATATGGTGAGTCTATGGGGTTACAAGTAATGTGAGTCAGTGGGGGACAGTTAATGGGGGTGTGAGTCAGTGGGGGATGGTTAAAGTATGGTGAGTTCAGTGGGGTACTAGTAATGGTGAAATAGTCAGTGGTGTGGTACTAGTAATGTGAGTTCATTTGGGCTACAGTAAATATGATGAGTCAGTGGGGGGTTGTGTGTGGTACCCTGTAATGATGAGGTCAGTGGTGGTATCAGTATTGATGAGTCCGTGGTTGGGTTACTGTAATGTGTGGTGTTTGTTTCTTGGTTAGGGGTTTACAGAATGGTGTGTTCATTGGGTGTACAGTAAGTTGGTGAGTTCAGTTGGGGTACTGTAATGATATCGGTGACTTGTTAGCGTGTGGATTAAAACCTGTTACGGTTGAATTACTATAATACCAATCTGGTTACAGTGCAGTATTGTTGGTTGTCACAAATTCTGCTTTATGGTAAAATGTTGGTACTAGAATCTATGTGATGTAGTGTGTGGTACATAAATTCTGTTATGTCTTAAGGCGATTTACTCGTGGTACAAAATTATTACTGCAGCGAGGAAGTGTTTGTGATACGAATCTGTTATGCTGAGATGTTAGTGTGGTACAATAGTTTGTGTATATTGTGTTGTTATGTTGTTTTTGTGTTTTATGAAGATTAGCGTGGTACACACAAATCTAGTTACGAGACGAGTATGGAGTTTTGTATTTAAACTATTATGGTGAGTAAGTGTGGTACAATTGTTAGTTAGTGTGCTGTGCTAACACGAATCTTTATGTTGAGTTAGGGCTACAGACCTGTTATTGGTAAGCGTAGTCCACCTTACGTTCTTATCGTTTACTGAGTTTGGTGGCAGTCCGAGTTTTTGGTTGGTCCAAAAACTGTTTTATGTTCAAAATATAGCGAGGTAGCATAATCTTGACGTTGAGTTTCAAGTGATAACGATAGAAAGATAATTTAGGAGAGTGTTGTGTTTAATTTTTTTTTGGGAAGTCTTAGGACGTAAAGTCGTATTGAACCTACACCTAATATTTAAATTTGCAATATTACTTTACAGTGACCAACCATTAAAAGGTTTCCCATTAAATATTTTACAGTCGTGTTTTGTTGTAACCAATTTCTAACGTATTTAATTTTAAGCCATCTACTATGTTAATTCAGTTCCCCAAGTCTGTGCTTTACACCGGACCCCTTCCAGCCCCGTAGCCATTGTTTCGCTAACCGAAGCCTCCTAGTTGAAATTAAGATTGACATCGATTTTTTTTAAAAGGTTGTCATACTTGGACCTGTGATCCTTCAACCTCAAAAAATAATTCTTTTATACTTTGTGAAATTAAGATTGTGGGACTTGGGAAAATTAACAAAATCTTCATGATTATATTTGGGTATTTCTAAAATAAAAAGTACCGGTATTTTAAAAGATCTTCATAAACTTCTCAGGGCATTATTTCTAAGAATAAAGTCCCATGTATTTTAAAAAGGATCTTCTAAAAACATCATCAGGGGCTTTTTTCTAAAATATAAAGGTATTTAAATAAGTTAATTAAGATCTTTAAAAAACATCTCAGGGGTATTTATAAAATAATAGTATTTTTTTAAAAAGATCTATTCATATAAACACTCAGGGCTATTTTCTAAAATAAAAGTATTTAATAGATCTTCATAAGCATCTCAGGGCTATTTTAAAATAAAGTATATTATATAGATTCTTCCATAAACATCTAGGGCTATTTACTAAAAATAAAAGTATTAATAAGAGCTTCATAAACATTCAGGGCTATTCTAAGTAAGATAAAGACCGGTTATCACCTAAAAAGATCTTCTATGAACATCTCAGGGGTGATTTCTAAAATAAAGTATATTATAAAAGATCTTTTTCTATAAACATCTCAGGGGCTATTTCTCATATAAAGTATTTAATAGATCTTCTAAACACTCTCAGGGCTTTTTCTAAAATAAAGTTATAAAAATATCTTCATTAAAAAACTTCAGGGCTATTTTCTAAAATTAAGTTATTTATTTATAAGATCTTATAAAATCATCTCAGTGCTAATTCCTAAAATAAAGTAGTAATAAGATCTTCATATACATCTCAGGGCTATTTTAAAATAAAGTTATATAAAAAGAATCGTCATAAAATTCTCAGGGCTATTTCTAAAATAATAAGTTGTATTTTATAAAGATCTTCATTAACATCTCAGGGCTATTTTTCTAAAAATAATTGTAGTTTTTAATAAGAATCTTCATAAAAATCTCAGTGCTATTTCTAAAATAAAGTTATTTTTAATAAGAGCTTCATAAAACATATCAGGGCTTTATTTAAATAAGTTATTTTTTTAAAAGCATATTAAAAACATCTCAGGGCTATTCTAACAATATTTATTTAAAACAAAAGAATCTGCGTTTAAATATGTTATGGGCTTGTTTTTGTAAAATATAAAACTTCTTGACACAATTTTATTTTGGCTGTGCTTTTTTAATTTGTCTTTTTGGCGGGGGTATTACCGAATTAAAGGGGACCACAATAAATAGGACCAGTCTGATAACTGGTTATTACAAAGTTTTTCATTGTTAAATAAAAAATAAATAAATAAAATCCAGAAGAATAGTTTGTTTTTAACTCGATGTCAAGAAAAGTATTGGCAAAATATTGTTTTTAATTTTAGATATACTCAATCATTCTTCGTTTCTTTTATTCGACTGCGTTCATAGGGGGCCTTGGCATTCCGATAGATTCCATTAGGTGGGGGGGGTAATTCTCCGGATTATTTAGTGTTTCTTGGCCTACCAGTGTGTTTCCTTAGTTACGTTTGTGGTTAGCCGTTGCGTGCCTGTCCGTTAAACTGAATTGTGTTCGTTTTTTTTTTTTTTCTATAATTATGCCAACGTAAAATTGAACCACTTCTGGATGGTCCTTGAGAGAGCGATGTCCTGAATAATTAGTTATAATAGCAAGTGGTCACTGCAGTGTAGGGGGATTTGATTATTTATACCTATTGAGTATTTTTATGGTGGTGTATAAATATTGGAATTATAAAATACGTAATCCATTTATATTTGTTAATAATTTTGACAATGCATCATTTGTATCAAAATTTCAGATCGAGATCGAATGTCATTGTTCTTAAATTATTGACCTTTTTAGTTTATCTATATTTTATTATATCGTGCTTTCGTGTCTGTCTGTTCCGCAATTTTTCAAATTTGCCAAACGTAAATTTACGTGGATAGAAATAATTTGAAAAATTGTGGAAGAACCAGAACGGAAAGCAAGTTAATTACTTGAATAAAAATAGATGTAAAAAATAAAACAAAGTTTTTTACTATTAATTACCTTATTATATGAGACATAACTAAAAAGTAGTTGTGATTTTGTTTAAATGCGACATTTACAGGACATGAAACAGAAGAATGTATTCCCCTGGTTTTAAAACCAAGCGCAGGGACGGTGGGGGAGTCGGGGGTTGGTCGGCGGCTCCTCGGTCGGGTCCGGCGGGGGGGTAGATGTAACACCCCCAGTCATCGCCGGGACGGTGTGGGAGGGGGGGCGATGGGGCATGGGATCACCGGGGCGAGCGCGGGACCGGGGTTCGATCCCCTATGTGTCCCTATGCGCTTAGTCGGCCGCAAAGGGCGCGCTAAGCGGGTTCGTCGGACCGACGCCTCCACCGCCCACGATTGGTGCAGGCGTTGGGGGCCAGGCGTTCGGGTTTGCCGGTCCACCGAGAATACTGCCGGAGGGGATTCTGGCCGGTGGCGGCCTGCGCGGCTGCGTGGCGGTTTTTTTCCCCTCGGCCCTACCACGGTCCATTCGCTGGTCTACGCTTCCATCTCGAGTCGGCCCGTCCCGCGGCTAGGTGTCCCCGCCGGTGTTCCCCCACCTCATCTCCCCCCCCGGGTCTCCGCGGCGGGGGAGTGTTCTTGTTCGCACCGGTGAGGCCGGTCGTTCCCCTCGGGGGACCTCGGTGTCCGTAGGCTTCGGGCTTCGTTTCTGAGGGCGGGGGCAGTTGACTTCGTCCGCCGGCGCTGCGCTAACCGGCCGCGGCACTGGCCGGAGGCAGAGGGCGGGGGATAGGCCTGGTCACGGCCGGGGCTCGGCTTGCGCACCCCGTCAATCCCGTGAAACTGTGAACCTGTCAATTGTGAAAAAGCATTGATAAACAAAGTTTCGGATGTCGATCGCCTTAATAAACTTACAAAACAAGTTAATATAAGGGATTTTTTAAAAAAAAAACGTTGTGTAATAAAGAGTGACCAGTGACAATAGATGCTTAAATGATGTGTGTTGGTTTTTTATTAGAACAAGTTTACATTAAATTGTCCGTAGCCTTTGTGGGGTAAACTACCACTGTAAAAGAGTCCATGATTCTCAATTAATTTTTGGCAGTTTATTGGGTTTGACACCAAAAGATAGCTAGAAAGGGTTGTTGGGGGCTGGGAATGGTTCCTACGGTTTTGGTGATGCAGCTTGAATAATAGGTATACAATGTTTCCTGGTACATCTAACGTCATATGAAACAGTGCTATTCTTCTCAAACTTTTTATTATTGCGGTACCGGCAGGAATTTATTTCTATTCATTCACTCCCTCGATCTAGGGTTGGTGTGACACCAGGGACTACGTGGGAGGGGGGGGCTGTGGGGTTCGTGGGGCGGGGTTCGGGTCGGAGGGGTGGCGGATTATGGGAACGGGAGGGGGTTTCGGGAGAGAGGCGGTTGGACAGGCTGGGGGGGGTGGGGACATAGGTTGGGCTAGATAGGGGTTTGGGTTGTAGACGAGTTAGGCGGAGGATTGGGGGGTTTGGGCTGGCCAGGGTGGAGGGGGGCGTTATTTGATGCGGCCGGAGGGGGGGGTAACGGAATAAGATCAGTGAATCACCTGTGGGGATGGATAGGAATATCAATATCCTCCGCCTACGCGACTAACTGTGCTGGATCAAAAGCAGATACGTGAATAAATGGTGTGGCAATAGCGTAAGGCTAGCGCATAACTGTGATGGTTACTAATAAGCATCAGAGAATAAATGTGATGGCTACTAGATAAGATAAGCGCATAACTGGGTTGCTGGCTCATAAGAAAGAAGACAGATCACAGGTGACTAAATGTGATGGACTCATGCGTCTCTCCAGCGCCCCCTCCCTGTGCTGCTTCAATCAACCCGCACAACCCGAGACTCACTTGATGGCTCCTCGCCGATCCGTGCCTACCATTGTGACAGGCACATCCGAGGTACGCTAACGCAGCCTCAAAGTGCTGGCTCAATAACGAGAGGAGCATCCGAGACATCCATGTGATGGACTACTAAGAAGATAAGTGAACTCAAGTGACTGGATATTACGAAGATAAGGTTGCACTCAAGTGCTGGATAATAAGAAGGCTAGATGATGCATACATGTGGATGGCATCATACGGTAAGAAACAGTGAATACACTGTAAAGGACATACAAGAAGCACAAGTGAATAAATGGTTAAATGGATCATAGAGCTATAGTGACACACCACTTGATTGGACTCACTACAGCATGTTAGACAGCGAATCAATGTGATGGCTCCTCAGCAGCTCAGTGCTTACCTTGTGCATGGCATCCACACCGCCGGCATCCTAGCACCCATATCATTCACCACCGCCTCACCTCTCCACCCATATCATTCACCACAACCTCACCTATCCACCCATATCATTCACCACCACCTCACTTATCCACACACCCCACCTCTCCACTCTGACCTCTGTACCCAATATTTCCCCAACTCAGGTGAAGCTAATCCCTAGTTCAGACAAGACAGTCACACGAATCCCGGCCATTGTCTATCTAGAAAATTTTCTCCCATACTGTTTCATTTTTAAAACTGTATTTAATGTTGGGAGGGGTAAGTGGTTGGGCTGCAAACTTTAAAAATATTTTGTCCTATGTGGGTCACCACTTCCAAACACAGGCAAAGACCCGTAGCTCTTGGATTTAATATGGCGCATGTTAAAGAAAGAAAGCAACGAAGCAAAGGGTTCCATGTTTTTGTGTCCTTGTGCTTATTCTTTAAATTATCCGATACAACAAGGGTAAAGTTGTGTATGTATGCATACCTTCTTCTTTCAGCAGTAACAAATTATTGAATTTCCATTCGTATTGCTCTCCCCTTGTCCTGCGTGGCACATCAAAATTGTTTATTCTCTACCTCAGCAAGTCCTGCAACCCTTGTCCTGCGTGGCACAATCCAAATTGTTATTCTCTACCCCAGCAAGTCCTGCAACGTTATAACTCGTGTCAAAGCTGCCAGTAGCCAAGAAAAACCAAGTTCAATGCCAGAATTTATGTATTAATGCCACAAAAGATTGTTTTTTTTACGAACTGGTAACATTCAAATTATGATCTGCATAAACACAAAAGAGCCTTTATTCCAGGGCTAGCAAAAAAATTTTTTTTAAAAAGCTAGTAGCCTTAAAAAAAAGAATTTTGTGCTAATACATAGTGAGTTTCAGACAAGTATAATGAAATATAATAATAAAGTTATTTTTATTTACTACAAGAAATATATTCGCACTTTGTAGCGGGAGTGTGCTAACCCTTTTCCCCAGTATGAGTTGCTGGTTATTACATTTTTGCCTAGTTATTTATCAGATTTATATATTACCAACTATTTTGATAATAGTGCCCGTAAAAAAAGGGCAATTGCTTTGTACCACTCAGCTCTATTTAAGATGCGTACACGAAAATGCACGCACTGTAATTTGACAATAAAAGATTTTTGAAAGCGCACCGCTCAAAATAAAGTATTGGAAAAAAAAACGCACAAAAATGAGCTCGTTTTAATTGTCCGCATGAAGCTGTTCAATATCGAAATGAGATTTAATACTTCTCTATTTGTCTCAACATTTTCCGATCTTTTAATTGATGGCTTTCGGGCAAAAGGGAAAATTACAAAAAAATATACGTAAACCATCAGCAGATTAAAAAGAACCGTCCTGCCAAATTTGGTCCTCGTCCGTCATTTGGTTTTTCAGTGAATGTGGAACTTACAGTCGAAAAGTGAAACATACAAACATACAAAGATACAAACACCAACTGAGCTTTATATATTAGATGTAAACTTTTTTAAAGTGAAAGTTTATTTGACATAGGCCATCGCTTTCAACATAAAATAAATTCGCTACATCTATGCTTTTTAATTAAATGTCGAGTTATGAATTATATTTTAAAAATCGCAATTTCATTCACACATGTAAAATATTAATCCAATGCATCGTGGAAAAATTGAAATAAAATAATTTAAACGCATATCTAATATATAAAGCTCAGTTGGTGTTTGTATGTTTGTTTGTTTGTATCCATTAAAAAAGGCCACTGCTTTGTTGACATTTTTCCAAAAGATCTCTACCACTGTCGTCACTCAAAAAAGCTCATACATACTTACGACACTGCATCGTAACACAATTATAATTAATACAATATTTGCAACAGCGTCTATGAGATAAAGATAATATGGCATTACCCCCCTCAAATGCAAAATCTACTTAACCTATAGCGCCAATAAATTACATTATAAATGTTATATATGAAATGTACTTTCTAAAATACTTGAAAGAAACTAAAGCAGTAGTATTAAAAAGAATTCAAGAAAATGTGCACCGTATTTAGACAATAATAATAAATGGTTATAGAAATATTCTGGCTTAATAAAAAGTCTGCTCATAACAAACTGGACCAAAAATAACTCTACTTTTGTAATCTATTTATAGTTGTTCTAACATGGAAATAATATTTGAATTGTTATATATTTGTGTCTGCATTTACGAATAAAATTTACTGCTTTATGCAATTGGTATAATATCATAAAGGAATGAAATTCTTTTTTGAGTCACTTTCATGGCCCAACAACAGATTTTGTTTCTAAACAATAAAGAAATTATATTCCACATTTAAAAAAACACAAAAAAAACAAAACAAAACAAATCATATGTCTGTTAAAAAACGCATCTGAAACATGACAATCATTGACTTTAAAAATGGCGTATGTTAATCCAACAACAAAGGTATGAACATAACAAATTAAATTCGCAAAACAAAATAATTAAGCGTTTTCATGGTTCACTATATTTAGTTTACTCTACTATGTTAATTTGTACTGTAGCCTAAGTTTAAATTGTATAAGTGTATAGCTTATGTAAAAAGACAATAGGTTATGTAAAAAAGAAACAAAATATAAATGTTATATTAATAGGACACAGCTAAATTTAAGAGGCGTACACGAAAATGTGCGCACAGTTATTAGGCGATAAAGGATTTTAGAACGCAAACAGCTAAAAATGAAGCCTTGAAAAAATACTGACACAATTATTACATAAACTAGGTTGCGCTGAGGCGCCGTGGCGCCTACGGCGCCCACTTTTTTCAAATGCTCAACTAACTTATCCTTGTTTGATAAATACTTAATATTGAAACATACTGAAATGTACACAAAGTATTTTATAATAGGGATTGTAGGGCGCCTACGGCGCTCACTGCAGCTGTGGGGCGCCTACGGCGCCTACCTCTTTTTTGTCAAAAGCCCAAGTAACTTATCATTGTTTGATAAATACGAAATATTAAACTTGCTGAAATGTACACAAATTATTTTATAATTATAAATCATCAAATTATATTTTTACACCGTTCCCTTTTCAAAAATTAAAATATAAGCTAAAACAATGATGTCATATAATATATATTTTTTTTACAGCGCGTCTTTAATTTATAATTATTTTGCACACCTTTTTACGCGCCTTTCGATGCACGCCTTGTATTAAAATATAAGCTAAAAAAATGACGTCATAGCGTTCCACATCCTTCCAGCCAGCCAGCCAGTGACTTGGACTATTATATTATTACATAAATAGGTTTTTTATTAAATGTCCAGTTATGGAACAGAAAATAATTAAAACAAATTCGCAATTAAATTTAAACGTGTAAACTATTAAATCTAATGCATCCTGTGGCAGTTGTAATTAAATATGTTTACGTGTCTATAATATATAGAAAGTAACAGTAAAGAAAATGACAATTCTTTGTACTACACAGCTCAAATTATGAAGCTTACACGAAAATGTGCGCACCGTAATTAGACAATTTAATATTTTTTGAATGCGCACCGCTGAAAATAAAGTATTGGGGAAAAAAAACGTAACCAAAATAACTCGCTTTGAACGGCATTTGAACGTCCGCGTAAATTTGTTCAATACAGAAATGAGGTTAAATTTTTTATTCTTTGTCTCTGCATTTTCTGATTATTTAATTTACGGCATTCGGGCAAAAGGGACAATTACAAAAACTAAGTTAAAACCACCTTCAGGGTAAAAGGAACCGTCCTGCCAAATTTGGTCCCCGTCCGTCATTTGTTTTTTCCGTGGCTGTCTAACAGAAAGTCGAAAAGTGAAACATACAAACATACAAACACCAACTGAGCTTTATATAATAGATTATACGCACTCTACATATTTATGTAACACGCAGAAGTGTATGTGCTTTCTAAAAGCCTAAAGCAGTTCACATGCCAAAGATTATTTTTGTTTATTTTTCTGACCGACGATCCCGATTTCAGACCCATTCACCAGATTTTCTAACCATGCCACCTTTGTCCGACCCATGCAGCCCATTTCCGACCCATATATATACCAGATTGTCGTACCAGATTTCACCTGATTTCATACCACTGCAACTGATTTTCGACCTCTGCAAGAAATTTCCGAAAAATGCCTTATTCGATTGACAAATATTTTTACAATCTATTAAAGATTTAATACTATACCTGAGAAGATGATTATGCAACGTACTTGAGCTTTGGTTAAAAAAAAAGGAAACACAAATTTTATCATTTTCATCTCACTCAGTACAATGTATTACTTCCACTCTCTGTGTCTTTACTGCCGATCTCAGTATTCACTGCCGCTCTCTAGTCATTTACTGCCGCTCTGTGTGTCTTTACTGCCGCTCTATGTCTTTACTGCCGCTCTGTGTCTTTACTGCCGCTCTCTGTCTTTACTGCCGCTCTCTCTGTCTTTACTGCCACTCTCTGTGTCTTTACTGCACTCTCTCTGTCTTTACTGCCGACTCTCTCTGTCTTTACTGCCACTCTCTCTGTCTTCACTGCCACTCTCTGTCTTTACTGCCGCTCTTCTGTCTTTACTGCCGCTCTCTGTCTTTACTGCCGCTCTATGTGCTCTTCACTGCCACGCTCTATGTCTTTACTGCCGCTCTCTGTCTTTACTGCCACTCTCTCTGTCTTTACTGCCGCTCTCTGTCTTTACTGCCACTCTCTGTGTCGTTACTGGCTCTCAATGTAGCACCTTAGTAAAATCGACCCGCCTTTCCCAACTCACGTCTCTTCTTCTACTTGCTCCTCTTTAACTTTTCCCGTGTCTGCTCCCGCAGAGAGACTGTCCAGATGGACAGCTGTCCAGAGAAAAGTTCAAGGAGGTCTACGCCCAGTTTTTCCCCGGAGGTGACCCACATTCCTTCTGCAACCACGTGTTCCGCTCGTTCGACAAGGACGGGAGCGGCTCCATCGAGTTCAAAGAGTTCCTGCTGGCCATCAACATCACGTCCAACAAAGGCGACCCCAAGGAGAAGACTCAACTGGGCATTTTCCATGTACGATATCGACGGCAACGGTACGATAGACAAGTCGGAGATGGAGAGCATCATCAAGGTGAGTAGGGGGTGAGCTGGGTGGGAAACTCTACTGCATGGCCTGTAGTAACCTCATCTTGTAGTCAGCTTTCTCCATTGAATTCCATGAACTCACCAATCTCATGCCCTGGCCTAGCCAGCCTTATACCCAGACTCCCATGGCCTCACAGATGACATGCGTTGGCCTAAACAACAGGTCACCACATCAACGCCGCTGCCCCTTAGTCGAGGCCAGTATTCCCAACTCAACCACTCCAGTACTAAATCCATTCTTCCACCACGGAAAAAAAATCGCTGACCTTCTTTCATCTCGTCATCTTTTACCAGCAATGTCACATGCAATGTCCCCTTTAAGCTGAGCAGATATGTAACCGACGCCGCGAAGCAGTTTATAATTGCCACGCAGGAAATTTAAAAAATGATAATTTAATATCTTTGTCTTTGTGAGCTGTAAAACAAAAATGTAATGCAACTTTACTCATAATTATTTTTTATTTTGCTCACGGGCCAACGAACCTAAGCGGGAACATTGGTCACATGTATAGTAAAGCAGGTGTCTTATTGTTTCACAAATACTTATAGACATTGATGCGCTGTGGTGGTCAATACAAACAGAAAAGAAACGTGTTTTGAAAATAAATATATAGTTAAGAGGGGTCGGCTATAGTCGTAGAACACCAATCACGACAAGCAGTGACGTCTCGTGGTATTTCTTAAACGCAGAATGCTACCCTCCTTCGTGTCCATAACTCGACCTCAATGACCACTGTGCGGCGGGGTTATGGGGGCGCGTCGAGCGGGGGCGTGATCCAGATGGCGGCTGTAATCGCCAATGGCCGTTAGAGATAGTTATGAATAATGTAGAGTGGTAAGGGGAATAACTCTATACGGCCGGCATAATCAAAGTATGAATATAATATTTCACCTCGACTAATGGGTTCGTGACAGGTTTTTTTGGGTGTTATCGTGTCGCTCCTGCTGGTAGCAATGACGTCATTGGACGGTATGGATAGTTTCGTCACAGTACTCTCGAGCCTCCTAAAAACAATTCTTTTAATAAACAATAGTTCACAAGAAACCGGTTCGCAGGGTTATGACGAAAGAAATGAAAAATCTAATTATAATCCTCCATTTGCAACCATCTTTCTATATATATAATTCTCTTCGTGGTCGGACCCTGCGAGGCAACAAGAAGCTAAATGTGCAACAGAGCGTGACGAATGACCCTCGCTCGGGTCAACTAAACACTGTTGGCAAGCGTGGTGGGGCGAAATGAAAAAAAAGGGGGGGGGTGGGAGTGGGTGGCAACAATGCACTTGCGTTCAGTTGCATTGTGCCTTCACAGCACGATGAAATCAAAACAACGCGAGTGAACGTCGGTTTGGGGAGGGGGGGGGAATTTTTGGAAATGGACAAAAGACAAGATATTTTTGCAGCAATACAAATTAAAAGTCAAGAAAAAAGGCAAGGTATGAGAAATTGCAATGATCAAACTCTTCACACCATGAATGGATACGACTTAAGTTCCTTTATTTATAATATCATTCACACTGACACAGTTGTTAATAGTCCATAGCTTTTTCTAGTTCAAGGTTATGTTTACAAATATTTCCTGGAATCAACCACACCTGTGAGCTTGGTGACGTAGTTCACTGCGTGTCGTCTGGCTTTTTCCCGCTTTTACTATAAACATCAACCACGCGAGTGATTAGGCGCGGTTTTTTAGCGCGAGTAACTAGCTCGCGGCAACCCGCCTACCCGCCGCCTCTATAAACGTAGCCTTAGGGGTGTACCGAATTTCTCCTGCAAAGTTTAGAAACCAACAATGAGTTGGCAGTTCCCCAACCGACGTTCACTCGCGTTGTTTTGATTTCTTCGTGCTGTAGTTTGTGTCCGTTATTTCTCCACTTTCTTTGTACTCTCCATGAGCAAGTCTGCGGCGTATGCTACGCCGCGGGGCGTCTAGTTAATAATAACTCTGTAGAATACGTCGATTTTTCGGCAATAAGCACATATACTGAAACAAATAAAATAAATTAGGGCTGTTATCGATTAATTTAAATTTAATCGTTAACTTTTGAAAAATTATTGATTAATTAATCGATAATTTCGATTAAAGCCAAAAATAGAAATTTATGACATCATTAAACTGAACATTTCAAGGGAAGTAACAAAAACAGGTAATTGACTTTAAAAAAAATGTTATTGAGTTATTTTCCCTGTTTCCCTGTACTGTTGGTGTCAGATATTTTTACTACGTTTTTATTTACTTGCTTTCGTTCCTGTTTGTCCACAATTTGTTTTAACTTTCTACCGGTACACATATATTAATAAAATAAATTTTAATATTACGCGGGAGATGTTTGTACGTAAAAAAATGTATGTAAATTATTATTAATTATTAATAATTAATTATTTATTACTAAAAAAAATTTAAAATATTATAAATATTTTCTTAAATTTTATTCGAATTTTTATCGATTAAAATTATTTTAATAGATATTTAAGCGATAAAATTTTTAACGATTAATCGACAAATTAATCGATAATTTCCGCAGCCCTAAAATAAATAATAATTCGCTACCAATGTCAGCACCAGTCCCTGTTGCAATGGAAAAATTTCTGCCGGTCCGCCATACTAAAAAGTTTGAGAAGCACTGCACTAGCAGACGATATTACTTTATATTCATAGTTTTAGCATTCCATTGTCTAACCTCATTATTGTTTTTATGGGTGTAAGTAATAAAATATGTAAAATTCATGTATAGGCAGGGGCGTCACTAGGGGAGTGTGGCGTTGTGGACCGCACCGGGTCATACCATCACTAGGGGTGACACCAAAGCTTAAAATTCTTTACGTTCGCGTTATTTGGCACTGGCAGACTCGGAGGAGGTCTGTGGGGTAAGTCGCAATGGGGTGAAAACATGAGCTTCCGCACTGAGTGACACCAACCCTAGTGTTAAATATGTATCATTGTCTCATACATAATATATTTGCTGATACAATTGCAAATGTGAATTAAGGTTAATATGGGGCTCTAAGGATATTGGTCATGGGCTATTGATTCACAATCAGGCTTTCTGTGATCTAACTACAAAAGTATTCGAGATATAAATAAACGAGTCCTAGTTTGAGGCAATTTGCATATCAAAGCTTCTCGAACAAGCTTCCTAAACAAATGTTTGCACCGAATTCCTAAACCACTGCTTGCAACATCTTCCCCCACCAAATCCCTCACATGTGTCTGTTTAAATAGTCTTCTAACACTGTGAATGATTTATCCCCCCCAACAACAGGCCATCTACAACATGCTCGGCAGCGCCATACAGGACCAGCAGATCGAGACGCCACAGGAGCGGACGAGTAAAATCTTCAACAAAATGGACACCAACAACGACGGGGTCCTGTCCAAGGAAGAGTTCGTCAACGGCTGCATGAACGACCGCTGCTTGTACCAGATGCTGACAGCGGACGGGGAGGCACCCCCGAACGAATAACGCCTCTACATTTATTTTTGTGTGGGGGCGGGGGAGGGGGAGTGCCTGGGGGGGGGAGAGCGACTGAGTGAAAGTTGAAATCTGAATGTGTGTTTGTAAGTGGTTGAAATCATTATTATTTTGTGTTAAAAATATTGATGAGAAGTTATCATTGGAACACAAGTTGAGATTTCTGTTGTTGGTGTATATTTTACATGAATGAATTTGTTTCAGTTGTATTTTCTCATGAGCACAAAACAAAAGTTTAAAAAAAATATATAAATAATTAAACTTTTTTAAAACTTGAATTCCCATCCAAGAAATAGTTAATCCAACATAGTTTATGGGTTGACAGGGATTAATTCTTCAGAAATTGTGTGTAGTAAAGTCACCAGATTCTACTTTTTGGGTGGAACAGTCAAGTCTTCATAGACGTCTTCTTCTCTGAAGTCAGTCAGTATAATCATGAGTGCTCCACTTGTTTATGTATTTTTTTTTATAAGCCATTTTTTCGGAGTCATGTATTTATGGTTTCTGAAATCAAGAAACAAAATGCAACAACTTAACTGTTAATAAATTTTTAAAAAACAAAATATAAAGACTTTAGATATTTTTTTTTCCTTTGGATTGCACATTTTCAAACCATTCTCAAATGCAAAAAATACTGTGAAGTATTTTTTCTCCAATTTTTTTTGGAGAAATTTTAAAACATTAGACAAAATTTTTTGACTTCTCTCAAACAATCTCTCTGTTCTCAATAAATTATTTTTAA
This sequence comes from Ampullaceana balthica, assembly GCA_944989445.1. Lineage (NCBI taxonomy): Eukaryota > Metazoa > Mollusca > Gastropoda > Lymnaeidae > Ampullaceana > Ampullaceana balthica. Next base: position 24,820 of record CALYLW010001981.1, read on the forward strand.
TAATAACATCAGTAAATCAAAAAACAAACTTCCCTCATGATCTATAAGAAAATAGACTCTCACCTTGCCAAGGTTCTATTATGTTTGTGGCATCACATGGAATAAGAGCTCCAGTTCTCTGTGAGTCATTCAATGGATCCAAGAATGATCAAACTATAATACTAGTGATATTCTGCTGCAGGATCGTGGTTAAGAAATACTCTACCCAAAACATTTTCAAAGTTAAGTACCCAAAAATTTCAAGAGAAATTATTCAAAAGATGTTTCATCCGTGGGAGCCCATGCATAGGGTCTTATGTGATATACTGTATGTACTCGTTCTTTAGCCCGTTCGTTTATAAGTTGACACCCCCTCTTTTGGAAGAGAATAGTATTAAAAGTGTGTAACCCGCTCGTAAGTCGACCCCAAGAAATAATAGGACACCGTAAACAAAATGGTAACCATTTTTTAAAACTACAAGCTAAATCGGTCATTAAGATTGTTTACTTTGTACTACCTATCTTTGTCTTTGTGATCTTTGTTAGGTAAGAGTTACTGGTATTTTTAAAAAAAAATATTTTGTTAACAGTGGCGAAAGCGCGTGCATTAAATTCATTGTTGAAAAAAAAATTGTAAAACAATTTGTTAAAACATTCACAAAAATAAATAAAATGATTGAATAAGGTAAGTGCAAATGTTTCATAATATATTATAGCTTCTGGTAGAGCAGTCGAATCTTGTAGAATGTAGAAAAGGACCTTAATGATTTACAATAACAACACCAATATTCAATGTACTACATGCAGAAATCACCTATGATGCGCTCGTAAGCCGACCCCCCCAACCTTTTCCCTTACATTTTTTCCAAAAAAGGTCGGCCTTAGAATGAGTATATACGGTAGTTATGGGCCTTTACCTCTAACCTGTCTTGTTACTGCTTGTCTTAGGGTTTAAGTAATGAATTGACCTGCTCACTGGAACAAACAAGTGTTCACAAATTTGTTTGAAGTTTATATTTAAAGTGTTTGTTGCGAATGAATGAGTTTTGTGGATTTGTTATTTAAATGACTTTTTGTTTAATTGAAAATCTGTCACTTAATCTGTAAAATATATGCAATCTTTTGTCTTATTTAGAAAAAAATTGCATTCATGCTTTTTTTTGTTTTTAGTTTTTAAAATGTACCAACAATTAAATGAAACAGTCGTAGAATACTATACCTTCATCTGTTAGAATGGACATTTATTTTGTAAACATGATCGATATTTATATATTAAATTGAAATATTGAAAAATTAAGTTTCTTCAGGGAAGGGAAATAATAAGGAAAAAAAGGTTTGGTGTGCAGAAAATATTTATTAAAATATTTGGAAGGCCACAAATATCAAATAATGCCCTAAGATATTAATGAAATGAAGAAACAGGTTAGTCCATATTTATTGTGTTACAAATCCTGCGGTATATGGGACCATAGGGAGTCTGTTTAGTGGAGTTAGAGTAAGATATACTGCTAGTGGTTTTAAAATTGTAGTAAAATACCAATTTTATGTGATAGTGTCATAACCCCATAACAAGATTTCCCTTTAATGAAATGAATTATAAAACTTCAAAATTAAATAATAATAATAAAGTCTTATGTCATTTTAATAATTCCTCTACAGGTGTTTAAAAAAAAGAAAGGTTTACAATGGATAATTTGGAATGAATAATGACAGAAATATTAATTAAATCATTAACTCAACATATGATTAATTTCACTTTAATATACACATTTGCTTTCCTTATACAATTTTTTTAGAAAAAATTAATACAGAAGAATAAAAATATTTTTAAAAGGTAAACAAAATCACTGCTTGCAGCCTGGGTAAGGTATATGCTGAAAACTTATACTAGCATTACTTCTGTAAATATGTTTAAGCTTTTTGCTGTATTTTAAATATTATAACCTGATGTTTGATTCTTCTGATTGGTTATATGAAAATCATAAGTGGTATACTAAAAAAATTAATGAGCCGCTTCATAACCAAGGAGTCAACATTTAAAATTTGCTGCTTTTTCTCTGTTAAAAAGAATGAATGTTTTATTTTTCTCATTCTTTTTTAATTGAAAGAAATAACTCTCAAAATTTGTGAATTGTTCTTGCAGTAGAATGTTTCTCAAACTAGTATTCTGTGGGCTAGCAAAAACATTTTTCAGCCTCTTTTTTGGCAGTCCATACATTGTTGACAGTTCATTAGAAGTTTTTAATGCACTGTTAATATGAACTCGTAAATATTTTATGTGAAGAATTAACAAAGCAAAAGTTTGTTTATATACCATTTTTATGTTTGGAAAGTTATGAAAAGTAAAGATTTTCTTTAGAAATAAAAACAATTTTACATGTTCTTTAATAATATTTAAAAAAAAAGATCATAAATTTTTGTTAGAAATTTACATAACATTGTTATCCTCACTTAGAAATCTATCTTTTTCACCAGCCTCTAAATCATCTTGAAGATACTCATCTGTTTCCAGTACCCAGTCAACATCAAAGATTTTCATCCCAGTCAGTAACCCAGATGCCTACATTCTTTTTGATTTTAATTTGATTTTCAGTTGTGAACATTCCTCCTCATTGTTGCTTGAGAGATTCAATCTGTCCCAGAATCCCCCAAGAACCACTTCCTACATCAAAGTTATCTGCATTAGAATAACAATTACATTTCTTAGAATTTCTATGAGATTTATTTTTAAATAAATAATTTTTTTTTACTCATTTCTGACATATGTTTGTTTAGTTTTCACAGCCAGCTTTTGGAAGTTTAGTTAATTTACGTCCTTTAATTTTGGTTATTGTAAAATCTATTTGAAATTTTGTTACATTTTTTGTTTCTTAAAATTCATCTTGTTTGCATTTCCGATTTTAGGATTCTTACATAGTGACACTTCTTAATGTGAGATAAATTTAGATTTTTCTTTGGACTGCTATCAATGAAAATATGTGCAAAATACATACAAGTCTTGAAAAGCTGTTCTTTTTAAAATTTAATTTAAAATTTGGTTATTTATTATAATAAAAAATGGATATAAATGCTAATGTCATACTCAAGAGATAGTTAGTTCTAAATAAGCTTTTTAAAAAATAATATTTCATTTGTTTAAAAAAACAAACCTAGTTGTATTGTAGAACGCTTAAATTAAGAAAAAAAAATTTCATACCTATTATTATAAAATCATAATAATAAAAAAATAATACACTGGAAACAATCTTATTCTTATTAATATTTCATTTTTTAAGCAAATAAATGTATTCATTTATTTCAATGTCTTGTTACTCTTGCTGAATTTACACAAGTTAATTATTATTATTTTGAGTTATCTCCATTTGATAACTTTTATGTTTTGTATTGTAATTTGAAAACTCATGATTGGAATGCTACAAATTAATAACAAAAACGTTAAAATTTCATCTTAAATTAGCTTTAGGCTAAATCCAATTCTATGACTCTACAATTTTATTATATTTACAGTTATTCCACGTAGACATCATACTTGAGTCCAGGGCCGGTCTTAGAGGCTGCTGGGCCCTATGGGGCTTAGTATGCGAAACGGATTTCGCGGGGCCTAGTTTTGGGTAGGGATAAGGAGTTAATAAGGACAATAAGCGCGGGGCCGACTGCGGCCGCATAGGTTGCAGTGGCGTAAGACCGGCCCTGCATGCTTCTATACTTGTTACGTACAGACAAATCGATCAGTTGCTATTTCCGCCTATACTCTACTTAATCTGACAGTTTTCAGTACAGAATAGTTTTCCCTCTCTACATCCAGAAAGCAGATAGACAATGTTTTAAATGATTGACAGAGCAAACCTTATTTCAAAGCAAGTTTTAAGCCTATTTTGGGGTGTTTTATTATAAATGATTTTGTTTTCACGGAATAAAATAATATGTGTAAAAAAAAGTAGGTATTGATCTAAAAAAAACTATTACCTGTAAGTTATCCGTATGTAAATAAGAGATTACGATTAAAAGTTTATTTTGCATTGGCTTGTAATTCACGTGCAGACCTGTCACTTCTGTGCAGTACTGTCTATTTAGAGTGAAAACAACGTTTAGTGCAATGTCATTCGTTTCACTTCCATCCATCTTTGGTTGAGATCAATGCAAGTGTTTGCAACATCATCCCAGATGGCTAGATTTCTAACGGGAGCTTTAAAAACATGATTTTTATCCCCTAACTGCAACAATATTTAAGGTTAGCACATTTAAGATAATATATTTATTTCCCAAGTTTTATTTTTATTTTTAAAACTCTTTTTATTGTAGTTTCTCCATCAAAACAGTTATCGTTACATCCTACCATATTTCCTATCAGGTGGTGTGGGAAATGGTTCATCTATGGTTAATGCTGTAATGAGCAGGACAAGCTTTGCCAGGCACAAAAAAAAATCTTTAAAAAAAAACTTGTTTTGCTGAAATGAGTGTAATTTAATATCAGGCCTCATTGGGGGAATCGGGATTAAGAAGTAAATCTGAAAATTCAGTTCATCTGTATTTACTGCTTTTTACACAGATAGATCATGGGTGTTAGGGTTTCAACGAAAGTACTCAACAATACGTGAGTTGTTCCCTTGATAACATATTTTTAAATGTTAAAACGCACGCAGAATAAAACCTTTTGCTTCAAATCACTCTCAATGACAGATGGTATTATCAAAATTCTGATGTATTAAACTTCTATGTAAAATAAAACAACATTAAATTCATGAAATGGAAAGGGTGAGATTTCAGACGAGCTGTGCAGAAAGAATACTGTAAAATGGTATGGGTAAGCCTGAAAAAAAGACACAAAACAATAAACATATTGGCTAGGAGACATTCTTTGAAAAGAAAAGTTAAAAATGGAAAAATCCATTCCATGTTCTTCTTTCGTCTTCTTCTTATCAATAAAGACGCTCCTTCGATGCAGAAGATAGTTGCGTCCACAGACAATAACAGATGATCTGTTGGCAAGTGATGCTGCATTCACAGGCCACGGCTTTGTGGGTTCCACGCATTACCCAGCCGCCTATTAGGTACCCATTCGGAACGGGGTGACTCAGGGACGCCCTAGGCCCCGGGAACAGGCCCTTGCCTACACACGGATTCGAACCCGTGACCATCGGTACGACAGTCCAGTGCGCTGCCACTCGACCACCGCGTCCCCATGTTAAGAATCACACATAAATTATATATATTAACTATTATAGCAACAGCGTGGATACCTTTATTTCCGTGAATGCTATGAACGCAACTAAATGACATGTAGTAAATACAACGCAATTACTTTTCAGACAGGAATATTTACACCGACATGATAATCATAAGGGAAAGGTAAAGGGTGTATTAAAAATTTGAACTCGCTCGGCAACGCAATGTGACGTAGTCAAGATTTAATCCAAATAAAGTCTATCATCAAATTTACGGGCTATACTCTGTAAAAGAATTGCATTGAAAGTTGGCAAAGTTGTTAAACTCAATCGCTTCATTCATCAATTATTTCAGTAATTAAGTTATCTTGGAATAGAAGTTCTTTATAATTAAAGGGAAATAAACCTTGAAAAATAATTTTCTCGGTTTTAAAAACCAATGGTTCTTCTTACCCTGTTGAGATTTAATTATCCTATAGACATATAAGACAATGCGGTTCTTCCGTACAACACCCTACTAAAAAGTTTTAAATTATATCTTTTAGAAATATTGAAGAGTCACGTTAAAAGCCATCGCATCACATACTTATTTTTGCGTTCCCTAAAAAGGGTTATGATGGTCCAAAACAGTGGTGTAGCTAGGTGTATACAGAGTGGACATATGTCCCCGGGTGCCACGTTAAGGGGCGCCAAAATGAGTATTAAAATTAATTTTTAAATTTATTTTCATGCAAACTAATGTATTTCAGATACTTTTGCAAGATTGAATTTGGAGCTCCACAAATATCTTCATTACAAACCAGTTGGCAAGCATGATTTTGGCGCCCCCAAAGAGCATTAAGGGGCGCCATGTGGATTTTCAAACTAAAAACAAGTAACCAATAAAGATTCATTTTTAGGTTTTGTTCAGATACATTCCAAAGACGCAGCAAACCTTGAAAGGGTTATCGTAGAGAAACTGGAATATGATAACATACTTCTAGCCGACTGTCGGTCACAATAACATAACAATGCTGATGTAATGACTGGGCATATATCCGGCCTTCAACAGCGAATATGTGACAGAAATCACAGAGCATTGTTTGCAAACTGTGACAACCACAGCTTAAACTCAGCTAAAAATAGGGTTGTCAGACGTCCGGCAGAAGGAGGACATGTCCTCCCCTTTAGCTGAATGTTCTCCGTCCGGCAGGCAAAGCTAAAATCGTATAAAATGTCGGGCTTTTCTTACATTTTATATTATAATTTTTATGTATCGTTTTTACAACTATTACATCGTATGTTAACTTTAAATAAAAATAGATTATGGCTATTATTAAAACTTAGAAATCTAGACAAGGACGAACAAATCTAGTTCTAGGTTAAAAAATATCGCAGTCATTGAAAATGAAATGGAAATAACAGCAGTATTGGAGGTTATGAGCCGTCTTCACACAACTTTGTAAGTTTTGAAAAATAGATTGCAGGAGACATTTATTTCACTGAAAGTCAAGGAGATGTTGAGAAGACTTAAGGAAAGAGGTCAAGTAGAAGAGTTTGGCAGACTTTAAGTTGGTGTATGAAGCATGCATTACTTTCTTAGAAAAATAGATGAAAACTTTTGTTGAATTTCAATGCTTTAATTGGAAGTACTTAGATAATATCAAAGAATGTAAACTTGATGACCTTTTGGCGTGTATATTGTATTTGAAAGAGAAGGGTATTGTAGATGATATGCAATTTTTTTTACCAATACAACAATCTTAAATCATTTTTACAAGACAAAAATGAACAGTTTTTTAAGACTCTTGCATGAACAGTGGCAGCTATTACAATAAAATTGTACTGACTTTAAGTTTAATCCGGGGCGACTCAAATGAAATATTCAAAATGTCCTCCTTTGTCGTCCTCCTTATTGTTTTCTTATGCCCTCCTTTTGGTGTCCACGTATCTGGCAAACCTAGCTAAACAGGATCACGTTTTTTGGAAGAGTTTAAAGTATATATTAGTTTTTCTTTCGTTAACAACTCTTTGGGAAGAATTAAAAAGAATTGTGCCAATCACAGCGAAGAGGGAGTCTAAAACATGCTGGAGTGCAGGGTCAGAAGCTGTTAAAGATATTTATAAAGGACTAAATGAACTAGTAGGGCTGTTGGAAAAATTATCAGAAGATGCAACTATGACGCCTGAGAACAGAAGTGATGCAGAAACTTTACTGGCAGGTATATAAAATTTAAACTTCCTAGTTTTAATACATTTCTGGAACATCATACTTGGAAAAATTGATCGTGTCCAGAAACGGTTGCAGAATCCTACTATGAATTTCAAGGAAGCAGCATCTGATCTTGAATCGCTGGTGCAAGAACTGTCAACATTCGTGATAATTTTAGCACAGTTGCGATAGACAATGGAAAAACAAGATGCACAACTTGGGGAATCGAGGTTGACAGAAAGATCAGACGACATCGGAGGATACCTGGAGAATTAAAAGAGATACATGACTTTCGGCAGAATAAGAAATTGCACGTGTTATGAACTGCGTAATTGATAGACTCCAACAGGAGATATCAATACGGTTTTTGTCTAAAAAACTCCAAATTTGTATTTTTAATGAACGTCAAAACTCTTCTCGCTGAGACAAATGTCGATACACTTCGTCAAAATTTCTTAGATTTTGGAAATTTCTACGACACTGGCATCAATAGTCACGAATTGTGCACAGAAATCGGAGACTGTAAAATGCTGTTCAGTTCCCGGACTGAAGTTCTACCGGGAACTCCTTTGGGCCTTCTTGGTTTTATTGTTTCATATGGAGATGACTGATTTCCAAATATGTGCATTCCACTGCAAATACTTCTAACAATTGCTGTTTCAATTTCAAGCGTGAGCGGTCCTTCAGCAAACTGAAGCTTATTTTGTTTTATTTACATGCATCAATGGGACAAGATCGTCTTACTGATCTTGCACTCCTTAGCATCGAAAAAGAAACACTTGAGAATATTAATTTTGACAATGTGATTGACGAGTTTGCGACTGCCAAATCAAGGACGATCAATTTCTTGTAGACTATGTCTATTCGTATCATGCATAATTAGTAGTCTATTTTATTTTCAAATAAATTGTTTACAATCGCATAGAGAATTATTAGTCTGTACTCTACTTCATTAAAATACCAGGTGCTTCGAAAATGAACCATATAAACCGTAAAATTTCAAATAATTTCTAGGGGGCTCAGTGAGCCCACAGAATTTGTCGGTCCGGGAAGGGGCGCAAAATTTGTGTCATGTCCCCGGGCGCAGATGACCCTAGCTACGCCACTGGTCCAAAAAACATATATTAGATGTAAAAATGTAAATATAATGTCGTAAATATATTCAACGTGTCCCAGCTAGACACTGATATAAACAATTATTGTCAATGGATGTTTAATCATACATGCTCTACATTCTATGTAGTTGGATGATGGCACGGAGGGAATGGTCCGCACTGGGTGCCATATTCTTCCTTAAAAAAAAGGCTGGCGTTTTCGCCAACTTCAGCCCTTTGTTGTTTAAAGTTAAAGAGTGGTGACGAAAAAAAAAGCTTGATCCAAAACGGGTGACGCTAAACCTTGCTTCGCCACCAGCTTTTTAAATCCCTTATATTAACTTCACCGCCATCTCTGTCTCTCTGTCTGTCATGGGTGGGCGAAAAAAAAAGTAAAAGATGACCCTCTTCCCGTGATGCCATCGAGCTGAAATTTGGCACATAGACTCGTGTCACCGAACAATGCATCGTATCAAAATTTCAGATCGATCAAACGTAACGTAATTAAATTAATGCATTTTTAAGTTTATCTCTATACGAGGTATGTAATTCAATTTCACAGTTTGTTATTGTTTTTTTTTCACGTGACAGCTCAGTTCGCGCGTTGACGGGATGTACCGGGGTGCTATTGTTTACATTTTACGTGTCACTCTGAGCTTGGTCCAGCGATCGTTGACCAGACCTTTCCCCCCTCCCCCCCCCCGGGGTTATAAAGCAAATGGGAGTTAAGACAGATTCAGTCTGTAAATGTTTGTCGCGTTTAAACATAATCAATACTGTTAGTTATGTCTCATATATAAGGGATTTATAGTCAAAAACTTTGTTTTTACGGGTTTGTTTTATTTATTGTATTTTACCGTTCATGTCAGGCGCAATGAGCGTAGGGTTAGGAAACGACTCGTTAAGCGCAGACTTGACCTATTGCATATTGATGGGTTGCAAAATGTTAGTCAGCCAAAAGGCTTCCACATGTAAATACCGGGTCTATCGAGGGATTTGAAGGGACATGCCATTTTTGGACACGGCTGTTGCTATTTTGCCAACTTTGCTGCCGGAATCTGGCAAAATGTTGGGAAATTTATTTACGGTGTGAACATAAAATTCTACGCATGATTGAAATGATGGTCGCGGGAAAAAACAAATTTCTCGTATGGTTCCACCTCCAGTGTTAGTGAGGAAAATATGCGCGACTGTTGAGAGACTGATGAAGAAATAATCACTGTTTGTGAGGTGGTGGTGTATGCTGGTAAGTTATTGATTAAAACCACGAGGATGGTGATGAAAGTTAGCAAGACAAACGCCTGAGGTGGCGGGTGGGTGAGGGTGGTGTGAGAGAGCGAGCAGTTGAAGCATTGACTGGTTTAAATAACCTTCACTGCTATAGATTTTTGTTGGAAATCTAGAAAAACGGTTTGCCGGGAAGAATTGTGACCGCGGGGTATCGAGCAGAAATAGCAGCTCTTTTGCCATTTCTATAATTAGAAAGTTCGCTTCACTTGATATTCAAAGGACGGCGATAAAGCTTAAAAGACAGGAAAAAATGTTATTTCACTCAAGAATTAAGAGTACAGAACGCAACTGGCATAAGATTCTAGGCAGTATATGTACAAGGTAAAATAATTACGTGTTTACATCAATTATTATGTGTGAACGCAGAAAAATTATTTTTCTTTTACTATTTACCTATTTTATTTATCAGCCAGGGTTCAAACTCATTTACTCGAAAACACGTAAGCGCTTCTGTTAACGAAAGTGTATGTTCTACCTGATAAAGGAAGCGATTGTCTACTCCACCATTCAAATGAAGGGAATGTCTGATCTACCTGTCAACGAAAAGTGTTACCAATTTTTCTAACAGTCGATCACTGTAAGATCCTTATACCCTCGTAATTGTTTGAACTTCAAAATATTTTCTGCCAGAAATTTCCAACAATTATCATTCTGGTTCGCTAATCTTGCCCTATGGAGCATTGCAGAACCTATATCAGGTACAAAATGCACCCTCAAACTCGCACACCAAACCTATTATTTTTAAAATAATGATGTTAACGAACCCAAAGTATTGATTATTGATTTTACTAACACAATATAATGGGTTCAAATTTCATTTCCAAAATGATATCTAATGTATAAAGAAAGTATCAAGGAAATAATGTAAAATTTCAAACAAATCATCACTTTCAAAGAAACTCCGAAATTCAATTTAAATATGAAGAAAGTTTGTTTGTTTTTTCTGTTAATTTTTCATTTTATCTAATTTATTTTTTAACGGTAAAAACAAACGCTATCTCGGTATTCAAATGACGAAGCCGGGCGTCTATGGGAGTGACATTTCGGGTATTCTGCCGACCCTGATTAACTGTGACGATAACGATGACACATGATAAAATAACAATGTACTATTGGATTATTGATTAATTTCTTTTGGAATCTTCAATTTTTTGGGGGTTAATTTTAGTTCATGATCGAATTAGTATAATTACTTTACCGTGAAGTTTTTTCAACTGAATAAATATTACTTTAAAATACAGGTGTTTTTTTTTATTTTTATAGTTAACATGAATATTAATATGAATACTTATCTAAAAGGAATATTATTAAAAGTTTATTTTATTTCCTTTTTCATAATTAAATCTAGTCTCACTATTGAATTGAGAGCCAGCGTATGCTCTGACATTTGAATCTAATCCAAATCATGATGAATGCCAAACATGTTTAATTTGACGGAAGTTTATATTCTGCATATTCAATAGAAAATATGACAGAGGTAAGCTTGTTTAGAGTCACTAAAGTTCAGCTTGTTTATATAAACAAAACAATAGCAAGGAGATAAGCTTGTTTAGATGCGATAAATGATGTGAAGGAATTCGGCTCGTTTAGATGAACTAATAAAAAGTAAAGTGACTTGACATGATTGGCATGTTTAAATATGCTCAGGGGCGTAGAAAAGTGTTAGTACCGACCAAGGTTGACCTACGTTTCCCTCCAACCACTAGCCAGGACAAAAGCTCTCTTCTAGTTGGTATGAGATACCACTCTCCACCCCCCTCACTTCCTGGGGCACTGACAAAGATGGTATGTTAGTCTCTGACTTAGAATCCCTCTCCACCCCCCTCACTTCCTAGGGCACTGGCAAAGATGGTATGTTAGTCTCTGACTTAGAATCACTCTCCACCCCCCTTCACTTCCTGGGGCACTGGCAAAGATGGTATGTTAGTCTCTGACTTAGAATCACTCTCCACCCCCCCCCCTCACTTCCTGGGGCACTGGCAAAGATGTTATGTTAGTCTCTGACTTAGAATCACTCTCCCCCCCCCGTCACTTCCAGGGGCACTGGCAAAGATGGTATGTTAGTCTCTGACTTAGAATCCCTCTCCACCCCCGTCACTTCCAGGGGCACTGGCAAAGATGGTATGTTAGTCTCTGACTTAGAATCCCTCTCCACCCCCCTCACTTGCTAGGGCACTGGCAAAGATGGTATGTTAGTCTCTCACTTAGAATCACTCTCTACCCCCTCACTTCCTGGGGCACTGGCAAAGATGGTATGTTAGTCTCTCACTTAGAATCACTCTCTACCCCCCTCACTTCCTGGGGCACTGGCAAAGATGGTATGTTAGTCTCTGACTTAGAATCACTCTCCACCCCCGTCACTTCCTGTGTCACTGGCAAAGATGGTATGTTAGTCTCTCACTTAGAATCACTCTCTACCCCCCCCCCTCACTTACTTCCGGGGGCACTGGCAAAGATGGTATGTTAAACTCTCACTTAGATCCTGGCAAAATAATGTTCCTGTCAAATTTGTTTCATGGAGTATTTGTCTCCCCTCATAATGTTCATCTGCTTGTCTGAAATAGTCTCCCCTTGATAGATTTATCCCTCCTAATGTTTCCAGCCTCTTGGCTTTTTTTTGTTTATTGATCGGCAAAAACACTGTCTTCTCTCAGCTGTCTTTGAGATTCATGGTCTCATCTGTCAATTGGATGTACTACCTTGTACCAACTGTTTCATTGGAGTATTGTCTTGTCTCAGCTGTTTTATAGGGAGTTCAACTTGTCTTTTGAGACTAAGCGATCCTTTTCTTAAAACGTATTTTATTTCATTTCGAACATTGTTTAGATTTGAATCGCCTGTAATAGAGACGATTGTATTATGCTGTGGCAAGAGAGGAAACCCTTTGGTAACATTTTAGCCTAAATAATATAATCCAGAGGACAAAAATGAGTCAAACGTTTTTTTACGGATTTTTATATATATATATATATATATATATATATATATATATATATATATATATATATATATATATATATATATATATATATATATATATATATATATATATATATATATATATAATATATATATATATATATATATATATATATTATATATTAATATTTGTGTGTGAAAAAGTCTTTTGTTAGTTAATGTGTGTATGATATTCATAGTATGTATGACAGGCAAAGTGCGTATGACAGTCACAGCGTGTATTATAGTCATAGTGTGATTGGTAGGTATGGTTTGCTTTGTAATAAGTATGTATATGATAGACGTGTTGAGTATGATAGGCAAAGAGTGTTTCATTGATGTGGAGTGCGTTAAAGTCAGTGTATTCATGATGATCGTGGTAGGTATGATAGTCTTCGTGTGGCCCTTAACATCATAATAAACTATATCAACATGACTTGTGTCAACGACAAGTCTCCCTATGAACCCTAACATAAGTTTTAAGCTAGGAATCTATCGATTTCCTCTCCAAAGTGAAGCCATCTCTTTGCGACCCAAATTTCTCCCGATGACAAGCCGCGGAAGGGTGACGTGTAGCAAGAGTGGGTTAATTAAATTGAGATACCGTTGGCAGTTACATCTATTTCATTCATCAGATGAGTAAAGATCCCTGAAGTGTGGCCGGAAAAACTGACCGGATCACAAACATTGAGGAATGCTTGAGTGGACTCGTGGAGAGCCCGTAGATGGAACACCTATAGACGTTCTTTTAGAGAGCAGCAAATCAGATTGTGGTATAGCGATGGCGTTTTCAGAGACGATCTGCAACAACTAGATCCATAAAGATATTTAAAAATTAATATATGGTGATTCCCCATGATTAACCAGAGTGATACTTTATTCAAATGATGGGTTGTTAGTTTTGTGTATTTATTACTCTTATTATTATTTCTTAAAATATATATAGATATATTTTCATTTTTTAAAGGAGAGTGAATTTTTTCTTCTTCTTTTTTGTGTGTGCCCAATCCTGGATACACACCACTAAATGCGTCACAGGTACGGTAAGATCAAGGAAAGTGGATTTAATTGTTAAATTAAACAACCCCGTAAAAACAAAGTTTTTGACTATAAATCCCTTATATATGACACATAACTAAAAGTATTGATTATGTTCAAGCGCAACAAACATTTACAGACTGAAACCGAATGATCTCCACTGGCTTTAAAACCAGGGGAAGGGGGGAGGGGGTGTGGACATCGATGGGTGGCGTCAACGCGTGAACTCAACTGGCACGTGGAAGAAAAACAGTAACAAACTATGAAATTGAATTACATATGTTACATAGAGATAAACTAAAAATGCATTAATTTATCTTATCTTCTTATCAATACAGACGCTCCTTCTATGCAGAAGATAATTGCGTCCACAGACCATGAGAGATGATCTGTTGGCAAGTGATGCAGCGTTCACAGGCCACGGCTTTGTGGGTTCCACGCATTACCCAGCCGCCTAACTAGTGTTAGGTAACCATTCGGAGCTGGGTGACTCAGGGACGCCCTATGCCCCGGGAACAAATCCTTGCCTTGACATGGATTCGAACCCGTGACCATCGGTACGAACGACACAGAGAGAGATGACGACAGGGAGACAAGATTTCGAAGTTAATATAAGGGATTTAAAAACGTTTACATTTCAAGTGTTACGTCAAAAGACACTGTCAAACAACGCCGAAACTGGAACGCTAACAAAACAAGAAATAAAAACTTGAATGAGTATTTAAACGCAATTTCCAAAAAGGCATTTCCGATTTTTTTATCAAGGGAAATCATTCTAGATTACATTAAAAGTCGATTCAAATAAGTACATGTAATTCTGAAACTAAAACACTATGACGTCATATCCCCTAACGCTACATCACACCAAGAATGTGTCAATATAATGCGCACCACGCAACATAAGCATTCTCAAAGCGGGAAAACTCTATTAACTATCATTCTTAATTACATTAAAAGTCATCTAAAATCAATAACTTTGAAATTGAACGAAACAATTGCTTTAAAAAATTGCTTCTAAAATTACGGAAGTCGAAACAAGATGGATTTTTGAAAAATTCCTTCTTCAAAATTGTTCTAAATATTATACGCTATTGTCTCACGTTTGTTTGGACCCGATAGATGTTAGGGTTGGCGAGAAATTGACAAAATACTTTATTTTTTTCGGGGTGTTTTGGAATTTTCCAGGAAATCCAGTAAACCTTTTCAGTATTTTTTTGGCCGTTGCACATCCTTGGGACCTCCTCAGAATATTTGCAAAAAGACCCGAACCCTCTATCTGGCATGGTTCAGGAGGAGTTACATTGTCAAGCTTGACAGACATTTCGAATCTATAAACGCAATTTTTCCAAGGGGAAATTGCGTTAAAAATGTGTGTTGTCTGTGTTGCAGTAGTCCAACAGTAGAAGTAGGAGGATCTTGTCATGGATTGTGTTTGTTCAAGGTGTTCAAGTTCCGCATTTTTATTTTCCACAACACAATTCAACATTTAAAATTCTTATTTTAGTTCGTGTCCCCCCTCTAAGTGTATTTAGCAAATATTAATACAACTGAATGTAAATTGCTACTGATTGCAATCCCACTCCAAAAGCAATATAGCGACCAAACCTAATTACACTGGTATGCTATTTCAGAACCCCTTAACCAAGCTTAGGTTTCAAATTCGTACTTAAAAATGCCATTCGAAAATTTTATATTAGTTTTAATCGGAAACGTTTTCAATTTTTTTGTCTAATGTCTCATATTAAACTTATGAATAACGAAAATATTTTCATTAAAATATCTAATTGACGTAAACACACAGATAAGGGACTAAAAAATAATGACTAAATTTAAATTGTCTATAAATCATTTAATGGTAATTACTTTTATAAAAGTAAACAAGTATAAAAAAACTCGAATGAGTATTTAACGCAATTTCCAACCAAGAATTTCCGATTTTTTTTTATACAAGGGAAATCATTCTAGAGTCACACCACGAATGTGTCAATATAATGCGCACCGCATAACAGTCTAACATTAGCATTCACAAAGCGGGAAAACCTCATTAAGTATCATTCTAAATTACACTAAAAGTCATTTCAAATCGATAATTCTGAAACTAAACAAAACAATTGCTTTCTACAAATTGCTGCTAAAATTACTGGAGTCGAACGAGAAGAGCTTTTTAAAAAAAAATCCTGCTCCAACATTATTCTAAATATTATTAGCTATCGTTTGACGTTTGTTTCATCCCGATAGATGATGTTATGTTTGGCAAGAAATTGACAAAATAATGATATATATATATTTTTTAAATTTTTTATTTTCCAGGAAATCCAGTAAACTTTTGCGGTAATTTTTTGGCCCGTGCACATCCTTGGAACCTCTTTAACATATTTGCAAAAGACCCGAGCCCTCTATCTGGTAGGGTTTAGGAGGTGTTTCTGTTCAAAGCTCGAACAGACAGGACAGACATTTCAAACATATAAACGCAATTTTCCCAAAGGAAATTGCGTTAAAAAAATAAAGAAATTGACAACATATTTTTTCCCTTAAAAAATAATGTATTCTTAATTTTCAAGAAAGCGGTTTTCAAAATCAATTAATTTTTAAAACTCCCCTACCTTTCCTGGTATCACCACCATTTTCAAACTTCAACACCCTTTTAACAATAAGTCCATTTCAACAAACATTTGTTTGAAAAAACGAAAGCCAACTTTAAAACAGTATGTAGAAAAAGCAACAACACTACAACAATCTCCCATCATTTTAAATGTAACCCCCCCTCCCCTACCCCCAACTCTTCCCATTACCCCAAGTCTGTAGAACATACTTCAGTCCATATTTTCTACTTAAATTGATAATTACCATCCGAAATACCCGGGGCTAAAACAAGGGATTGCGGCTTAGACGAGCACCACCTCGTCACCAAGATTCGTGCTTCACCCCATTATCCCCTGAGAGCTCTAACTGCGCAAGTAAGTGCCTTTGTTTTCCTCGGCAAAAACCTTTTTCTCTCTGCCTTTTTTCCCCCCGCTGCTAACAACTATTTTTGATTGAAGTGCAAGTAATGTCTTTCATATTATCATATTTCCGTCTGATGCACCTCAAACAAGACAACCGACACACCACCCCGTGTGTCCAGACAATAGAAGAAGTGGGTTTGTGTATTGAAATTGGGCGGACAAGAAGTGGGATGGTGTGGATTGAGTCTTTAGAAGATAAGAATGTTTTGGGGAAAATTAATTCCAAGATCATATTCCCTCTCAACTTTGCCACGCGTGTGTGCTAAATACAGCAGCGCAGTGTGTGTTCTCGTTGCGTTTATAGATTGTCATTTCACGGTTTTGATTTCCGATTGTAAGGCGAATAAGATTCGCTTACAAGATTGCTACATCGTCTACATTGTCTTTACCGTCACTTGCCAAAACAATCCTCCCCGAAAAGGGGAAACAAAAGACGCGGCAACTGTATATAGATTTACTGGTGCAAACACAAATAGAAGGAATTTTTGGTACAATGCTCCTCTTATTTTCAATTCTCCCTCAAACACAAATTCCGACAAACTGGCCCCAGAAGATGTCTCCTACACAGGACACATCTGGCACAGGTCCCCATACAAAGAGGCCCACTAAACAAAAAGGCTTCTCCCACTGGTTACACCAGGACCCCAGGACCTTTAATGCAATAGCCCTTTCAAATACTGGTCCCTACACTGAGAGAGAGAGACAGAAGGCGATCCATACAAGTCAATAAAACATTCCGGACATTTGGCTTGGGTGCTAAGACAATTACTTCAATTTACATTTAAACATAACTAAAACATTATCAGTAGAAGGTCGGTTAAATGTCTGAACAGCTACTGCCTCCATGCCTCCATCCATTCACCAGTCTCATACCATCATCAAATCCACAGTTTACTCTCATCTCTCCATCCATCCCCATGTTCGCCTCTCTAACACCAGCAAGCCTCTTTCTACCACTTCGTTTGACATTCTACATCGATACCTCAAGAGAGACGCTCTGTCTATTCTTTCATGATCCGTTAACTAGGATGTTCTTCTGTCTCTCACCATGTCTCTTTCTCTCAATCACTTATCCTTCTTCCTATCCCTTACCACAGAACGAGAAACTATATTTAAAATAAAAATTTACTTTAAAAAAACGGCGATCCATTGATCTTCCCCGTGCTATCGATCTCTTCTGGTTCTTTCTGTCCCCCCCCTCACCCCTCCACTTAACCGCCACCCCACACCTCGAATTGACAAAGGTAGGAGGATGACTGAGTAACTTTTTAAACTCCGCCTCGCCGATGAGCGGACTGGTGTTGGTTTGTTTTCTTGTGTGTTGCCACTGAAAACCCCAGATAATTGTCCGCCGGCAAATGAACTTAAACCCTTAGCGGCTAGAGAGTTTGTTTCAGCTCTATTTAGGAAGCTATTGTTCACATATGAAAGTAGTTTTTCAACACACCAAATTTAGTTTTTAAAATTGTGTTAAATTATTTTTTTTAAATTTAAAACTTTTTTGTGGACGGATTTACAGTGAGCTTCTATTATACGATGTAAGGCAGACCAGGCGGTTGTGTAGACTGTAAGATATCACACTGGATCATTACGGAGTTGTAAAGAGCATATTTGAACACTTTAGTAAAGTAATCATGACGTTAGGACTAATGTTGACATTCACTCAGCATAACGTGGACGAAACTGGCCATGTGCGGAGCGGAGCAATGACAAATTAACTTCTGGATTGTTAGAGACACAAACACACAGGGAGAGAGAGAGAGACATAGAGAGAGAGAGAGAGAGAGAGAGAGAGAGAGAGAGAGAGGAGAGAGAGAGAGAGGAGAGAGAGAGAGAGAGAGAGAAACAGAGAGAGAGAGACAAAGATGCTATGCCTAAGCATGATTTCAGAGAAGTAGCGTGATATTGGGAGAGAAGGTGGAAAGAGACGGGAGATTTGGTCATGAAGAACAGGTGAGAGACGGTCGACATAGGAAAGGATATTCCAAGACATTAACTTTAGACGTGAAGAATGGGTTATGTTTAAATAAGTTTACCCCTCCCCCCCAGTTCAACAGAGGCTATTTAAAAAAAGTTTACTCCATTCCTCCTCCCCCCTCCCCATAAAAAATGGTTAAACGGAGGCTATTTTAACGCCCTGTTCGTGAGCCGCCAGTAAGCGCTGACCACATAACCCGTTACAGCATGAATGAGTGAAAGAGTAGGTCAACAGAAGCTGGGGTCGTCCTGGGCAATCCTCAAAGTTGACAAAGCCAGGGACGGCGTGAATAGAGACGGGCTGAGATGAGAGACAACATACTCGTGTGTATGGGGGTCTGGGTAGCTGGGTAGGTGGGGGGTCTGGGTGAGTGGGGGGGGGGAGATCTCTCTAATGAAATAAATGGAAATTGTATTGTAAAATCTTACATTTTTGGGGGGAATACACTACTTTTTTGGGTCAAATTATATAATCTCAATAAGACTCTTATTTATAACTGTCAATGCTAGACGTTTTAAAGATGAACATTTGTTTAAATGTAGCCTCAGTTTCTGAAAGTAAACTAGTGTGAAGATAACGTCATGTTGCTCAGTGCGGCACGAATAGTTCAAATATGATGACACGTTTCAGGATCATCACATGCTCTCATGACTACACTGGTTCCAAGCCTAGACAGTTGCCTAAGCTCTGGTGCCTTCGAGGTTAAGACAGAGGCTGTTCCAATCGTTAAAATTTTGGTACCGCTGTTCGCTTTTGTCAACTGTCAACGAATTCCACTGAAGCTTTATAATCAAGTTTCCTAAAACAAGAAACAGACAAAATTTTGGACACTGCCCTTACCTTAGGGAGCAATCAATTAACAGCTGTTAAGCTGTTAGCGTTAGGTCTATCTAATTTCGCTTTTTCAGTATTGTACTTGATACAATCTGTTATTATTATTATTATTATTTTATTATATTTTATTATTATTATTATTATTATTATTATTATATCTTTTATTGTTACTTTTATTATTATTATTATTGTTGAAAAGATGAATTGAAGTTTAAAAAAACATGGGTTTTATTAAGAAATTAAATATAGTTTTCTATTAGTTGTTTAAAGAAAATATTATTCAAATTGAAATATAAGCAGAAAATGTTATCAAAAAAATTGTTTATAATTGGAAACCGTATACAAATTATAATTTCATTAGTAGCCTCGGAAAATTGTTTCATGTACAAATAATGAGTTCGGTCAATCGTATACATATATACCAAATATGAGACATTTTGTATTCATTGTTTTAAGTAACTGTACGAATTGTAAACTTTCAAATTATTGTTTAACTACAGTTTAGAATACAGCCTATGAAACTATTGCTCTGCGTAGCTAGCACAAGAGAAATATTCAAATAGACTTGTTTTCTTTATTTTGTCAAAGCAATGAACACATTGAGATGACGTACACCTTCTAAGGGGAAAATCTTTCATTATAGTGTTATTTGATAGGATTTAAATGTTTGGAAAATTAATTTATTTTCTCGTGAAAATTTAAACCAAGCGAGGCTTCTTTATATTTTACACGTTCAACAAGTTTTTTCCCACATGCTGTTTGTTCAAAAAGTTCACGTTTGTTTTAAAAGATAAAAAATAAACAACAAAAAACAAAAGATGAAACGTTTTGTTCCTGTCTCGTTGAAAGGCGAGAACACGCCATTAAAATAAGAACTGAATTGAGAATGAAAGGTGGTGAATAGTTGTTGAGGAAATGTAGAGAATGCAATAATTTTAGAGAGTAAAAAAAATGTCGGGAATGTAGGAAATATGGAATGGAATATAAATATATTAGCTTACTAACGATTGATTCAAATAATAGAACCATCTTCTGCTCGTCTTGTATTTTAAATTAAATAAATTGCACAAATAACCAACTCTACATGAACCAAAATATTTAGGGAACGCAGTGTTAACTTGCACGGTATCATATCGTGTAAGTTATTTTTTTTCTAACTTGCACGGTATCATACCGTGTAAGTTATTTTTTTTCTAAGTTACACGGTATTTGCAGAAGCGCAGAGGCGGTTTTGTAGTCAGTTATTTATAACTTTTTAAAATTCACCAAAAGTAACGAACATCCGTGGTCTCATGATTGAGATTTGGACTGGAGAACGGAATGTAGAAGAACAGGCAGGGGTTCGATTTTGGGTTGAGACTTATATTTTTTCTTTTTTTTTACAATTCTTAAATTGTCTTGTCTTATCTATACAGACGCTCCTTCTATGCAGAAGATAATTGCGTCCACAGACCATGACAGATGATCTGTTGGCAAGGGATGCAGCGTTCACAGGCCACGGCTTGGTGGGTTCCACGCATTACCCAGCAGCCTAACTAGTGTTAGGTACCCATTCGGAGCTGGGTGACTCAGGGACTCCCTAGGCCCCGGGAACAAATCCTTGCTTTCACACGGATTCGAACCCGTGACCATCGGTATGCCAGTCGAGCACGCTGCCACTCGACCACCGCTCTTATAATTACGATTAAATTAGATCTTTTACTTTTAGGGTCAGGGTTAGAGTTAGTTGTCTATTTTTTACATTAAAATAGAAAAACAAATATATTGAAATCAATTTAAATTTCTTATTATAATTACTATTAAATTAGTTCTTTTAGTTTTAGGGTCAAGGTTAGGGTTAGTTGTCTATTTTTTACATTAAAATAGAAAAACAAATATATTGAAATCAATTAAAAATTCTTATTATAATTACGATTAAATTAGATCTTTTAGTTTTAGGGTCAAGGTTAGGGTTAGTTGTCTATTTTTTACATTAAAATAGAAAAACAAATACAGTAATACAGGGACTAAAACTAATTAAATCAATTTAACATTCTTATACATTACAATTATATTGTAATTATTAGTTTTAGGGTCAGGGTTAGGTTTAGTTGTCTATTTTTTACATTAAAACATTACCGTACCGTGAAAGTTATTTTTTTACTAACTTACACGGTATCATACCGTGCAAGTTAACGGCATCTTTAGGGAAACAGTTTAAGTTGATGAGAAAGCAACAAAAAATATAAGGTATAAATTATTATTATTTTGTTTATATATATATTTTTTTTTGGTTTAATACTTCAACGGCGAATTAAACGTGATAATAATAATAATAATTGATAATTTATATAGCGCTGTATCCCAGTAAGGAACCGGGCTCACAGAGCTTTACATGGAGATCATTACATATAATAATTCAATAACCATTCATACCATAATAACGTAAAGGACAGTACATTACACATAAGCTACGCTAATCATTAAAATAAATGTTGTTTCATTAATTTTCTAAATACATTTAGGGCCACAATGGCAGCATTGAGAAAACTAAAGCACATCAGGCAAAGCAAGAAGCTCTCCCTTAGATCAAAGATCCGGCTAATGCACTCTCTGGCGATGTCGGTCTTCTTGTATGGTTGTGAGGCTTGGACGCTCACTGCAGACCTCCAAACAAGAATCAATGCGCTAGAGATGAGATGTTTCAGAAACATATTGAACATCTCCTACACAGCGCACATCACAAACGAAGCGGTACGCAACACAATAAGTACTGTCATTGGCCGAAACGAGGACCTTCTCACCTCCATTAAGAAGAGGAAATTACGATGGTACGGACACGTGACAAGAACTGGAGGTCTCGCAAAAACTATATTGCAAGGCACAGTCCAGGGAGGAAGGAAAGAGGCAGACAAAAGAAGAGATGGGAGGACGATATCAAAGAGTGGACCGGCCTGTCATTCAGCGACTCTCAATGGGCAGCACAGGACCGGGACAAATGGCGTGAGATAGTGAGCAGTTCACGATGGTGCCCCAACGACCCAACGACGGGTTAAGGGATAGTTCAAGTTCAAATTCTGACTGCATGACAAATAGTTCAGCCTCTCGCTCTTTGAATACTGTATGAATATCAATAGTGACAGGACATAGCCGCTCTAGTGGAAAACATGTGTCGACCAACTTTCGGTCGCGAATATCAAGCAAATCTCAGTTCAAGGCGGGTTTTCTGGAGAACACTCTGTGGCGGGCCGCACTTAGAACACACTTGCTTTTACAAGTTAATAATTAACCTTAAAAACACTTTTTAAAAACTAGTCTTATATTAAAAATGCACTAATCTTCTACTTTTTAGTCTACGCATTTTACAGTAAGTGCAAAGCCAGCTTACCTTTTGACTATAAATCCCTTATATATGAGACATAACTAAAAGTAGTGATTATGTTCAAACGCGACATTTACAGACTGAAACAGAATTATCTCCCCTGGTTTTTATCTCCCCTGGGCGCAGGGACGGTAGGGGGTGTGAACAGTGACGGTCGGCGTCAACGCGTGAACTCGGGCACGTGAAAAAATTATAAACAAATAGTTGGACGGACGGTTCCGATTAAACTTACAAAGCAAGCTAATATAAGACTAGTAAATAAAACAAACCCGTAAAAACAATGTTTTTGACTATAAATCCCTTATATATGAGACATAACTAAAAGTATTTACAAATATTTACAGACTGAATCTGTCGTAACTCAACTTTGCTTCATAACCCTGGGGGGGGGGTGGTAGAGGGGGAAAAGTCTGGTCACCGATTCGCTTGACCGAGCTCAGCATGACACGTAAAATGTAAACAAAAGCACGCGGGTACGTCGATGGGTCGCCTCAAAGCGTCAACTCAAACTTTCACGTGGGAAAAAAAACAATAACAAACCGTGAATTTGAATTACATACCTCATATAAGGATAAACTAAAAATGCATTAATTTAATTACGGTACGTTCGATCGATCTGAAATTTTGATACGATGCATTGTTAGGTTAGACGGGTCCGTGTGCCAAATTTCAGCTCGATCGGATCACGGGAAGTGGGTCATTTTTTACTTTTGTTTTTCCGCCCGCCCATGAGATGACGACAGAGATGACCGGCCGCGATGTTAATATAAGGGATTTAATCAAAACAAACCCGTAAAAACAAAGTTTTCTACTATAAATCCCTTATATTTTAGTCATAATTAAAAGTATTGATTATGTTTCAACGCCACAAATATTTACGGACTGACACCGAGTGATGTCCCCTGTCTTTTAACGGGGGATGGGTCGTGAGGGGGTGTCGGCACGACGGTCGACGTGTAAGCGTCAACTCAAACTCACGTGGAAAAAAACAATAACAAACCGTGAATTTGAATTACATACCTCATATAAGGATAAACTAAAAATGCATTAATTTAATTACGGTACGTTTCGATCGATCTGAAATTTTGATACAATGCATTGTTAGGTTAGACGGGCCCGTGTGCCAAATTTCAGCTCGATCGGATCACGGGAAGTGGGTCATTTTCGACTTTTGTTTTTCCGCCCGCCCGCCCATGAGATGACGACAGACAGAGAGACAGAGAGACAGACAGAGAGAGACGGCGGTGAAGTTAATATAAGGGATTTAAAAACAAAGTTTTTGACTATAAATCCCTTATATATGAGACATAACTAACAGTATTGATTATTTTCAAACACGACAAACATACAGACTGAATCTGTCTTAACTCAACTTTGCTTCATAACCCTGGGGGGGGGGAGGGGGAGAGGGGAAAAGTCTGGTCACCGATTTGCTTGACCGAGCTCAGCGCGACACGTAAAATGTAAACAAAAGCACCCACATTCTTCGATGGGTCACCTCAAAGCGTCAACTCAAACTTTCACGTGGGAAAAAAACAATAACAAACCGTGAATTTGAATTACATACGTTATATAAGGAAAAACTAAAAATGCATTAATTTAATTACGGTACGATCGATCGATCTGAAATTTTAATACGATGCTTTGTTATTGTTAGGTGAGACGGGTCCGTGTGCCAAATTTCAGCTCGATCGGATCACTGGAAGTGGGTCATTTTCGACTTTTGTTTTTCCGCCCGCCCGCCCATGAGATGATGAGATGACGACAGACAGACAGAGACGGCCGCGAATTTAATATAAGGCATTTAAAAATACGAAGCATTGAATTGTAAAACGAAAAGGATAGGTAATTTCTCCAAAAGGTTCCGACGCGGGATTCGCTTCTCCATCTATCTGTTTGTAGAATCAATTATCCTATATAATAAAAAGCAAAGTTCTGTCCGTTCTGTCCCGTCATCAATAGTGATTGGTCCCTCAAATTCATATGACTCCCACAGCCAATCACTATCTGAGAAAAAAATTACATATTACGCGGAGGTTCAAAACGAGTTATTTTTGGTGCAGTTTTTTTGTCATAATTCAGTATGTTGTTCCCATCTTGAAGTGATGCCTGCCGCTTATTCCAAAGACAATTCTGTTAAATACGTTTACCTTGATGGTCCTGGGGGTAGTGGCAAGAGCTTTAAGTATTGTTTGTTTTTTGTTGCTGTTATTGTTGTTGTTGTTTTGTTGTTGTTGTTTTGTGGTTTTTGTTATTGTTTTTGTTTTGTTGTTGTTGCTGTTGTTGTTGTTGTTGTTTTTGTTGTTTTGTTTTTGTTTCTGTTGTTGTTGTTGTGTTGTTGTTGTTGTTGTTGCTGTTGTTGTTGTTGCTGATGTTGTTTTTGTTGTTTTTGCTGTTGTTGTTGTCCACATCCCTTGCCCTGCGAAGAAAATGTCCTGCAAACGCTTCAGCATAACAACTACCAAAACATAGCGTCCATGAACTTCACAGGTCACCCTACACTTATTCCCGTTCTTGGGCGGGCTTTGTTACTAGTATCTAATAAAAAAGAACTGTTGTAGTGTCAGTGACTAGTATTGAAATGAAGGAACAAAAAGCCTAGTGCGCACAATTTAATTACGGGTATCGATATTGCCTTATGTTAGAGTATCGATCTGTTGAGAGCTATCAAGTCCAAATTACGTCCAAAACACAGCTCAGTTATGAATTGTCCAAAAATCATTTTTTGTTGTTGTTTTGTTAGGCACATATCTTAATTTTCAAGTGGTCAAGTGGATGATATCCTTGAGCTCTTGGCCTCTATTTTTCTTTTCGAAGGTCGAAATTTCATTACAATGTATTGTTTAATTTCTATTTAAAAATAATTTTTATTTAATTTCGAATCTCATTTTACTTGTGGGTGGAAAGCATGACATGAAAGTTTAAGCTCCTAAATTATTTTTTTTTCAATTCTCCCAACTGGTGTTTGCGAAGTTGTTCCCCGTTTTCTTTGTGATTAAAAAAAATAAAATAAAAAACCCAGATGAGGAAGAAGAAAAAAAAGATGAAAAAATCAGCCAATCACAAGGTATTGTGCCGCCAGGGGCAGTAACGCCATCTCTGTTTGTTCGCTGGCAGCAGTTTGAGGCTGCTAAAGGTCACATACACCAGGCCAGCGGAATCTGCTCTGGCACGGCAGTTTGAGGCTGCTAAATGTCACATATACCAGGCCAGCGGTATCTACTCTGGCACGGCAGTTTGAGGCTGCTAAATGTCACACACGGCAGTTTGAGGTTGCTAAATGTCACACACGGCAGTTTGAGGCTGCTAAACGTCACACACGGCAGTTTGAGGCTGCTAAATGTCACACACGGCAGTTTGAGGCTGCTAAGGGTCACACACGGGAGTTTTAGGCTGCTAAATGTCACACACGGCAGTTTGAGGCTGCTAAATGTCACACACGGCAGTTTGAGGCTGCTAAATGTTACACACGGAAGTTTGAGGCTGCTAAAGGTCACACACGGCAGTTTGAGGCTGCTAAAGGTCACACACGGCAGCCCTTCTTTATGCTTCGATTTTCAAATTACAAGCCGGTTCGATCGATCACGCTGTTCGAACGGCAGGCCACCCTACCACTGGTAGGTTCCTGGTGTAGGCCATGTCATGTAGGGCCTCAGGTGTTCTCAAACTGTGGTAGGTTCCTGGTGTCCATGCCATACAGCACCTCAAATGTTCTCAAACTGTGGTAGGTTCCTGGTGTAGGCCATGTCATATAGGGCATCAGGTGTTCTCAAACTGTGGTAGGTTCCTGGTGTAGGCCATGTCATATAGGGCATCAGGTGTTCTCAAACTGTGGTAGGTTCCTGGTGTAGGCCATGTCATATAGGGCATCAGGTGTTCTCAAACTGTGGTAGGTTCCTGGTGTAGGCCATGTCATATAGGGCATCAGGTGTTCTCAAACTGTGGTAGGTTCCTGGTGTAGGCCATGTCATATAGGGCATCAGGTGTTCTCAAACTGTGGTAGGTTCCTGGTGTAGGCCATGTGCTCAGGTGTTCCCAAACTCTGGTAGGTTCCTTGTGTAGGCCATGTCATGAAGGGCATCAGGTGTTCTCAAATTAATACTTGGTCATATTGTTTGTTCATTATATTTTGTACTAAAATTAGTTTACATCGTCCAACCCCACCGCCTCCTCTAACATTGTCCAGTAGACAGTAATCATGGTCATCATTAAACGATTAGTTAACAAATTAATTATCTTTGATTTCTTTATTAAAAGTTTTTTCAACATACGCAGAGTCACTTTGGTCATGGAGCCATTCGGAGAAATTGTAAATAGCTTCTTCTCGTGTTGTCAATCTGTCTTTCAATTGTTTCACTATTCCTTTAACTGCTTTCCCACTGCCTCAGTCGATACACGGGTCCCTGAATTGTTACCCACAGTTCCTCAATTGTTAACCTCAGTCTCCGCATTGTTATCCAAGTACCTACATTGTTACCTCAGTCTCCGCATTGTTATCCAAGTACCTACATTGTTACCTCAGTCTCCGCATTGTTATCCAAGTACCTACATTGTTCCCTCAGTCTCCGCATTGTTATCCAAGTACCTACATTGTTACCTCAGTCTCCGCATTGTTATCCAAGTACCTACATTGTTACCTCAGTCTCCGCATTGTTATCCAAGTACCTACATTGTTACCTCAGTCTCCGCATTGTTATCCAAGCACCTACATTGTTACCACCCTAGTTCACATTACACATTTGGTCAGGAGAGTTTCAGTTTAGCACAAGAAATTCTAGTAAAACTCAAATGTAAGACTAATACTTATATCAACATAATGTCAGTGAAAAGAAGCCAGTTGTTTTTTGTTTTTTTAAAGTGAATGAATTATTTAGATTGTAAATAGGGGACTGTGCTCAGGCTATCAGAAGTAGATAAATAGTAGAGCAAGTTATGCCCGAACAGAATAATTTGAACAAAATGTTTAAATATTTATTGTATGGTAAATTATGGTAAAAGTATCCTGTTATGATACAAACCAGTTCCTTGAGTGCTACGTCTTTGTCATAATAACATCTTGATAAACTTATGATCGATTCAGTAGTCTTAAATTCAAAGGAGTCTAGTAACTCTAGTACATATGACAACAGGCCTAGTGTTAGCTTTATATGATCTAGTATGTATACTTACTTTAACTAGTTCTTTCAATTAGTTGAACGATTAAAAGATTATTATTAATTTAAATTTAGACATGACGAATTTTGTTATTATGTCCCGCTGCTGACATTAACATGTCGGAAATTCCCAATAGTGCCTAAAGCTATCAGAAGTGACATTTCAAGGTACCTGATAAAATTAAAACAAAAAATAAAAAAATTTATAAAAGGACGATAGCACTTGGCATAAAAGAATGATCTAGGTAGTCGCGTAGCGAGAAAGGACAAGGGCGCAATACCCCATGTGGCACTATGTTAGGGGTGAAACATTTATCGTCTCAAAGAAAAAAATTAAAAGAATGTAGACATTTTTTTATCAAACGCTGCGTCACTTCCAATAGACCGGCATGGTCTGTGCGTTCTTATCAGAACGTAGGACGCCAGAATCTTCTGCAAAAGAATGAGTGTCTGTAATGTGTATACAAGACGTTTTTAAAGCAAACTTCTGATTAGCTTGAGACCTAAAATTTGGCTCACATTCTAATTTTTTATGAAAAAATAATACAGAAGGAAAAACAAATAAGCTCATGAAATATTTTAATTATTATTATTATTATACTTTGATCATTTATATAGCGCATTACCCCAGTAAGCTGCTGAGCTCACAGCGTTTCACGCTTTCTAAAGAACACATTTCACCTTCCTGGGGAGTGAGCAGTTTTCTTTCTGAACAATAATTTAAAAAGCACTTCGGCATACTTTATCTTACGTTTTACATTTTTTTTTAGATTTAAGAAAGCTCACAAATATTTTAAGAATTGAGATGGGTCTTTGAAAAATGATTTGTTTATAATTATGGCTGCACAAAGGTATCGGCATGCCCCTGGTTATTCTAGACTTGGTTACGCCACTGGCTCGATAGACATAATCTTTAACCACAGACCGAAAGTTGACCCTACAGTCAGATCATTGATGCGATATCTAATGCTAACCCGATCATCAGGCAATGATACCAGTTACCTATAATAAACCCATATAGACGAATCTATACCGCAACAGAGTAAACTGTAACACATACCTATAATAAACCCATATAGACGAATCTATACCGCAACAGAGTAAAATTGTAACACATACCTATAATAAACCCATATAGACGAATCTATACCGCAACAGAGTAAAATTGTAACACATACCTATAATAAACCCATATAGACGAATCTATACCGCAACAGAGTAAACTGTACCACATACCTATAATAAACCCATATAGACGAATCTATACCGCAACAGAGTAAACTGTACCACATACCTATAATAAACCCATATAGGCGAATCTATACCACAACAGAGTATACTGTACCCTGCGGTCAGTTTATTAACATAAAAAAACCATTGGATATTGTAGGAGTGGCTAGTATGATGGAGCCGCGTCCGACGAGCCTGGGTGAGAAAACATCAATTATACCCCGGACTTGTCTGCCTCACTGAGTTGGCCAGAGGTGGGTTTTGGGGGCGAACGTTTCAATAATTCATTGTTGTGCCAGTTCTAATTCGCCGCGAACCACGCGTTGTGTGGGCCGTCCATCAGACCACATGAGTGAGCACTTAAGGTATTACACTTAAGAAGTATTTTTCTTTTACTTGAAATTTCTAATCGATCTCGACGGCTTTTATGGGTGTTAAAGTAGAACTTTTGTATAAATGGATTATGTGGGTGTAAAGTAGAACTTTAGTCTCAATGGATTATGTGGGTGTTAAGGTAGAACTTTAGTCTCAATGGATTATGTGGGTGTTAAGGTAGAACTTTAGTCTCAATGGATTATGTGGGTGTTAAGGTAGAACTTTAGTCTCAATGGATTATGTGGGTGTTAAGGTAGAACATTTGTCTCAATGGATTATGTGGGTGTTAAGGTAGAACTTTAGTCTCAATGGATTATGTGGGTGTTAAGGTAGAACTTTTGTCTCAATGGATTATGTGGGTGTTAAGTTAGAACATATGTCTCAATGGATTATGTGGGTGTTAAGGTAGAACATTTGTCTCAATGGATTATGTGGGTGTTAAGGTAGAACATTTGTCTCAATGGATTATGTGGGTGTTAAGGTAGAACTTTAGTCTCAATGGATTATGTGGGTGTTAAGGTAGAACTTTAGTCTCAATGGATTATGTGGGTGTTAAGGTAGAACTTTTGTCTCAATGGATTATGTGGGTGTTAAGGTAGAACTTTTGTCTCAATGGATTATGTGGGTGTAAAATAGAACAGTTGTCTCATTGGATCATGTAAATGTTTTTTTTTAAAAGTAAATCGGCTGAAAGAAATGTATGGAGGCCGATAAGACATGTGACAAGATCGAGAAATGCCTGTTGTGTGATCGTTATTAACATTCTTTTAAAAAAGAAACTTAAACAATTTAACAATTGGTGTCAATGAGCTATTGCAGAAACAGGAAAACGATATTGAAAAAAAACAACCTTCAAACACTTTAACATGCAAGGAAGCTGCAATAGTTCTACTATAATTTAATCAAATTACAAATTTCATTAGTTAAAAAAATCTTGTTTTACAATCAGATCAAAATATCACACAACAAGATTATTCTAATTTTTTTTTAAATGAAGATCGCCAGTCAACTTCATTAAAAACGAATCACGCGACCCATAAAATACTAGAAAATTACAGAGGGAGTGAAAGTGGAAGTGTCTGATTGTAGCATTGTCTGATACTAGCATAGTGTGATAATAGTATTGTCTGCATGAACCAATGTCTGATAGTGCCATTGCTTGGTTGATATGTATTTGATTGTAGTCATATTTTTTTTTAGAACTGCCTCATTGAAGCTGTATTTGAGTGTAGCCATGTAGGTATGAAGCAGTGTGTGATTGCAGTAATGTTTAATGCAAATCATAGTTCAATCAAGTAATTTTATTCGAGAACACTGTCGGATGTTAAAATAGAGTTTGTTGGTGTTGTTGTTTTAGGCAGTGTTTGAAAGGATGCGTGTTTGATGTTAACTGTGGGTTGTCTAAGTTGTTTTGAATATTTAAAAAAACAAAACAACAAATAACATTGTTATAAGGTGTTAGAAATCATTGATGAATGTTGTGCTTGCTGAGAACAATGTTTGATGTAAGTGGTGTTAAATGGAAGCTGTGTTTATAATATGTCAGATGGGAGACATGTTTGATGTTGGTGCTGTTAGATCAAAGCTGTTTTTTTTATGTGAGTAGTGTTTGATGGAAGCTGTTTTTGATTTTTCTCTAAGGGCACACGAACCTCATAGTGATAACAATGAGTTATGTTTGCTTCCATGGTAACAATATTGACCAATGAGAATGAGGAAAACTAAAACCTTTCAGATCGTGACACTACTGTGCTTAAAAAATATTGTGGGAATGTTGACACAGGGGTTAATAAAGCAAGAGTGATAAGGCACTTAATTGCTACATGCGTTGCCTTTCTTGGCCTGTCACACAACGAGCGTTACAGATAAGCTGCGCATGTCCACAGTGAGTTGGGTTACGCTTGTGATGCGTGCACGACAGCTTAATTTTGAAACATATTGTGATATAACAAGGCTGAAGGTTTGAAGTTAACTTACCACATTCGGGATGTGAAAACACCTCGGGTCTTTAAGTTGGCTTAGCGCCTAAGAAAATTTTAGAAAGAGAAAAAATATAAACCCTTTTTGGGGGGAAATTCGGCGCTGTACTTGTTTTTGCAATTTCATGAAAGAATATGTTTCGAATTTTAGAAAAAAAACTTAATTTTTTGTTATTTTATTATTTTTATCTCGCGGGTGTTGTTAATTTGCTTGAGGCAAGCCATATTTTCACAGAGGGTTCTTAATGCACTGCAGCTCTTGCCGTGATTTTCTTGAGCTGGGAGATCAACATTGTATTGCTGCACAAAGTATATAGTGTATGGAAGTAGTGCAGAACTTTTAGGCACGTTCTCGTTTGGAGAAGATTCACGTCTGCACGGTTTCATCTGCTTGCGTGGACAGTTTTTGTTTTATGTTTACATTCATTGTTTTTATATTTATAACAGAAGCTCAAATAATTGTACTGATAGATGTTACGAATGTGATGTATATTAAACTTTTAGTGGAGCGATATCCTCATCACGAAGAATGACACAGCGCCACAACTAATGTACGAGAAAAACAGCCGACTTCAAATATATATATTTGAAAAACAATAAAATAAATAAAAAGTACAAAACAGAACGAAAGTATACCAATTAAAGCCACGACGATATACTAAAGCAGAGATGTTGTTTATAACAGGACATAAAATATAATAAGCAGAGATGTTGTCTCTAACAGGACATAGAATATAATAAGCTTCGGGGATTTTAGATGATTCATCCTAACCTGTTGCCAAAAACAAAAATATATTTTTTTTTAAATCCCATCCCTCTCCAGCCCAACATTCTAATTACGTCATGCAACATTCCCAGTTCATTGTTGCATCCTTCCAATGTATGTTCTATCTCACACCATGTGTCAATCATTTTAAAGTTTCTAGTGTTATTTTAATAGGAACAGCTCTTTTATTTTTGACCCTATGCTGACTGGCAACAAACCAGCACTGTTTAGAACATAATCAATTTTACGTTAATTCAGTAATGCCAGGAATGACTTCAAGTCGAACAGTTAATTAAAAAAATTGTTACAATCATTCAACATAAAAAGAAACATTGGGAAAAAACAGACGCTCACTGTCTCATATGTCACAGTAAATTGTTGTCTTATAGCCTCTCTCACTCTCTAGTCGATAGTCTTATTCAGTGGCGTTACTATGAGGGCGGGGGGGGGCGCCCCGGGTGACACCATCAAAGGGGGGGGGTGACAGCAAAATATTTTTTTTTACTGTGTACTATTTATGTCAAAATAAAAAAAAAGATACGACAAATTACGAAATACAGTGAAATACGTTAAATACGGTTAAACGCCAAAACGTATTAATACAATTATATCAGTTAACATGCAATAATAAAACAGTCACACAAAAAAACTACAATAAAACAAGTTAGGAAAAAAGTAACAGCGCACCTTTTTAGGCAGGACATCTTTTTAGTCTTTTGTCCTCAATAAAAAAAAAGCCAACTGGGCTTTGACATACTGACACATGGTGTAAGCCGGTGAGACTAACCCCACCTCACTACTTACTACCTCCACCACAGTTTGGGGGGGGGTTCTAAAAGAATTTTTTTTAAAAATGTCTTTGAGTAAATTTTTTTGTTTTATTTATATTTATTAAAAGCGTGCAAACATCGATTGCAATGATAATATAATGTACTGTAAGACATTGCTTATCAAAATGGTGGTCCGTGGACCAGTGCCGGTCCGTAGGCTATGCGCTGCCGGTCCGCAGAAGTTATCAAGTAAGGACAGACAAATATAATTAAAATCCCTTATTTGAAACCATTATTACTTACCCTATAGAATATGTCAATTTTTTCGTTAATAACCTCATAAAATCAAGCACTGCTCTAAGAAACTTAATTTTCTTGAGTAAAGGTACTTTTTTTGTAATATCTTTAAACAAGAATTTATTATCACACGAAATAATCTGTTATATTCAAGTGTTTTGTCCACAATTCATAATCATAAATCCACATTCTTGCACCAGTAAAGGTAAGCAAGTGAATCATTTATTTCATTTTGTTGAAAGGAGGAAAGATAGTGAAAATTTACTCGAATTATTTTTGAGTCAAATTGCAAGGTTATACCTTTTACGGTTTAAATAATTCTTTAATAATTATTGTATCACCCGTCAAAAATGACTGAAGTTTTCAAAATAAATACACATTAGATTAAAAAATAACGTAATCAGAACTTTCATTTATTTTATTTATTTTTATTTTATTCATTTATTTCCCTATTGAACAATTTTATGCGGCCGTTCCAAAAGAGTTCTTTTTTGGTGCAGTAATTTAGTGCGCTGCTTTCTAAAATTAGTAGCGTCACGGACAGACATGACAGACAGACGTGACAGACAGACGTGACAGAAATTGCAAATTATGTATATATGTAACACAAATTACACTTAAATTTTGGACACATTCAAAAGTTAGACGAAATTTAAAACAAAAATTAATTAATGTTCTTAAAGTATGAGACAAGAATGAATTTTTTTTTAAAAATGTCATTCAATTAATTAATAACCTATTTTTTAAGTTCATTGCTTGTCTGACATATGTTGGGAAACATTTTCCTTGCGTAAATTGTTGCCATATGTCATTAAAGAGTGCACGATGAAAGAGCGGCGACTAATGGGCGCAAACATAAGAGCGCTATACCACGTTGGTAGTCCATCTTGAAACATAAGCATCTATTAGAACAATCGCCTCCAATCTTCATCTGCGCTCTTTTGTTGTGTGCTATTTTACTGGTCACCTTCACGAAATTAATTAGTAGGTTACACTAAGAAGGGGCGTCACTAGGGGGTACGAGGGGTGCGGATCGCACCGGAGGACACCATCATCACAAGGGGTGACACAAAAATGTAAAATTCTATGGGTTAAGTCGTGAGCAATGTTTTCTTTAAGCTGCGCGGCAACGCAGATATTTTTAACAACGCCGCGCAGCAGTTTAGAATACCGCGTATCAAATTTAGTAAAACATTGCACACAAAATGAATGCTGTGCAACTTCATACACGAGTTATTTTGTTTTCAATTTGTACAGGGACCAACGAACCTTAGTGGGAACATTGGTCGTGATGGGTGTGACACCAGGAGCTACCGCCCCGGGCTGACACCAACCCTAGTGACGCCTCTGGTCCCATTTCATTTCATCATTTCCACGATATGTTATTTCCTTGCGACTCAAACCAACAAGAAGTTTGATAAAATTAATCAGCCGGCTCCAATCAATATTTTCAATTAATCTCACTACACCTCAACCACCGCCTCTCCCCCGCCCACGCTCACCCCCACCCCCGCCCCTGAGAGGTCGATGGGAAAAGCTACTTATTTCACAATCCGTTTTGCTTGATGTGAAGAAGTGGGTTGAGGGAAATGTGGTCTGGGGGATGTGTGTGGTGGGGGGGGTGTATTTATTTAAGCTTTTTATTTTTACACGGTTTTTTGTGATTTTTTTCATTTCAAAGAACATATTTTCAAAAGGTATCATTCCGTACTCCAATTAAAAAATATATAATTGAAAAAATTATAAGTTATATTTTTGTAATTACAAATTTGGAATGATTATCTTGAAGGAAAAACTTGATCGAAAAAAAAATTGACCCAACGTGCGATATTGCTTTAAGTTATTCTGACAAAGAATTTGAATGCAAAGGTATTTCCCAGTCAACAGATCCCACATGTTGATCAAATTCTCAGTAAATACATGTATCTTAACCCGATTTTCAATTAGTTTTTTTTTACAAGCTAAGCTGAAAATAATGTAAGAAGATTGAGTTGTTGACTTGTCGAACAACGGTGTCAAAACGATAGTAATCCACATGTTAAGTCAACTTTAATTTATCTGGCTGTCTTTTTAACTGCCACTATCTCTAAGGCTGCCAAGCTTAACTTTGTCTGACACTACCACTAGTGCCATGCGGGTCGCCCACAGTTTGAAAAGAAAATAACCTGCGCCACCAGCAACGTTTCCACATACATCACGGACGTGTATTCCAGCTTAGTCTTTGGATCAGGCCACAGCGCGATCTTTGTTCAATTGTTAAGCCTTACCTTGATTGCCATTCTAGCCAGTTGACAGCGTGACACTGCCACAGACAGTTCGGTTGTTTACTGGCGTGTCACGGCCCGGGAAGGGGGGGTACATGATTGGAGGGGAGGGCATGGTGTCGCGGACGTCAGTAGTTAAAATAACAAAACAATATGTGTGCCCTAATACACAAGGACGCCACGCAGAGTACAGCCGGTGCTTAACACCTGTGATTCAAACACGTGATTCTCTTCAGAATAAAAACAATTCACCCCCTCTGACTTGTTTAAAATGTATATAACACAAAGATTTGTTGCTAATGTTGCGAGCCTACATAACGACTGTAATCCAGTGATGTCGAATACCCAGGTTTGCAACCCTGTCAGCAACAAAATATAATTTAGAAAGAGAAGAAAAAAAATAGAACAGAACAAGATAATATCGATTACCAGCACAGACGTGCAAGTTTGATAACTGGAAATGGCAGGTCCCAAAGGAGAAATCAGGGTCACTACTGGCTGGAGGCAGCCGGAGATGTTCTGAAAGATTTAAGTGGATCCATTTGTGTCACATAGGATAAGGATATAGGACTTTGACATCGCGGTTATATTCGTAAAAAAAAATCATATTTTTTTGTGTCAGTGTTGAGGTGTGAGCCGATGGGACTTTCATTTATTTATTTTTTATTTTAATTGTATGTTAAGAAACTGTCATTTATAACCGTGGACATATTGCATATGCTGTTAAAAACTATATAATCGGATGATAAATGCATAAATAAAGGTAGATAAAATCCATTATACTAAGAAAGGCAATACAAGTTCAAGGTTTACTGCTATGTAACAAGTAACATTTGATTTATATCAAAGCGTTTGATATGAAGTACAAAATATTTTTTTAATTGTTTTTTTTTATTCGTTTTATTTGTGTACTATTTATTCGTTGAGGAAGGCTCTTTGCCGAAACGTTCGCTGTTTTGTTACGTCCTGTCAGGCTAACTAATACCCTACCCTGTTTATATGTTATACACTTACCAAGTTAAACCTTAGTAGGTCTTATATCCAATATTTACCTCGTAAGTCCTTTTCCTTGCTGCATTTCGCGTAATCTTATTAAAGTCTTCGTCGAACACGGATAATCATCTTATTTCAATTCAACTTTTCAGAAAATTATAATAATGATCTTTTGGTTCAGAAGGGAAGTGTGAATTATCCATTTCTATGTAGGACAATGTAGAGGTTGAAGAAAATCAGCAGTCACGCTGTAACAAGGTCTGACAAAGAGAGGCGGGGGAGATAAGAAGTTGAAGGTATACGCCTCTGAGGAGTTTGGATCAACAATTACATCAACCGCATACCGTGAAGAGACTCTGATCCGCTAGTCAGGTCCACGCCATGGATATTGGGGGTGGGGGATTGGGAAACGCTCTAAAGTCAAACATTCTCATGAAAGTGGCCATTAATAATAATAATAATAATAATTGATAATTTATATAGCGCTGTATCCCAGTAAGGAACCGGGCTCACGGCGCTATACATGGAGATCATAACATACATATAATAATTAAATAACCATTCATACCATAATAACAACATAAAGGACAGTACATTACACATAAGCTACGCTAATCATTAAAACAAATGTGGTTTCATTAATTCTGTAAATACATTTTGAAAAGATGCGTCTTAGGTGCAGTCTTGGAGGACTTGGTAGTTGGAATACTACGGATGTGTAATGGTAGAGAATTCCATTGTTTGGCTGCACAAAAAGAGAATGACCTTTCGCCAAAAGTTTTATTTCGTGTCTTAGGAACACAGAGAATACGTATGTCTGCAGAAGAGCTTAGCTGACGAATGTGTGAGTAGACCGACAGAAGTTCAGTAAGATAGGAAGGAGATGAGTCGGAAAAGAAGTTGTGACAGAGAACAGCCACTTTGTAATCAATTCGAGCTTTTATAGGTAGCCAATGAAGTGAGTAAAGTAGCGGAGTAACATGGTCATGTTTTTTTGCCTTAAGAACTAGTCTGGCAGCTTAATTTTGAACTTTCTGTAGTTTTTCAATGCATTGTTTTGGCGCACCTGACAGAAGAGAATAGCAATAATCAATGCGAGCTAGAACAAGAGCACAGACTAGAGTTTATTTTTAAAATGTAAATGATTTTTTTGTCAATGCGGAAGGTGAACATATAAATATAAAGTTTTTAATTCCCGAGAGCAATTTAAAATTAGAGTCCGTTTTTTATGTTTAGATGTTGAGTTGATAATTGTTGAGATGTTAAACTTAGTATTTTATTTATAGACGAATTTTGCACTGGAAAAAAACAAAAAACAAATTGAAAAAAGTATTGTCAAAAATCCTTATTTGTTCTAAATGAATTCCTAAAATTTATTTTAATTTCCTTTTTTTTGAAAATTATCTCTTTGTACGATTAGTAGGAAGTAATATTTAATAAGAGAAAATTGAATTAACTTTTGAGACCAGAATAAGAGATTGTCAACACCAAAAATGAACAAAGTTTTCAATAATTGAGTGCTACGATGCGGTTTTCTCTCCGACAGAGAGAGAGGGGCTCACTTTTGACGGAAATAAATCCAGTGTCGGTGTCGCCAAGGTCCATAATTAAATACTCCATTACCGGCCACATTTCCGGTGAATCGGTGAAACAAGGGAAGTAAATTCTTTTCTGGCCTTCTCTCCAGATGTTCAGAAAAGTTTGCTTTCGTGTGTTTGTGTTGATCATCGAGGGATATCACTTAATAACCTTAACAAAATAACAATTATATTTAAGCAACAATAACTTTGCCAAATACTTTGGCATCAGAACGCTCTAAGAAAGTCTTTATATCGGTCAAGTTCAATAATTTGACTACAACAGAATTAAAACAAATTCTAAAAAGAAAATTTGTACAAAAAACATAACAAAGCTCTGGTACCGATTAAAAAAATTAAGTTCGATAAATCGGGGAAAAATTAATTCAATTAATCTATTAATTTCGATTTATTTATTTTTTTATAACGCATATATATATTCCGTTAAGTCGCGGTTCATTATTTCATGAAATCGGTTAAGTCGTGGTAATTCCATGGCTCCCAAATTTTGTGAGGTAACACAGTAAATTCGTTCTGCTATGCAAGAAATAAGGAAGAAACACCGTTTTGTTTACGTGTGCACGTCTAAATAAGTAATAATAATACGAGGGAAAAGTATGTAGGTAACAAAAAATATAAAATTATTAATAAATTGAAAAAAAAGTATAAGAAATATTTTCTTAAATTTTAATCGAATTTAATCGATCAAATTAATTTGAATCGGATAAATTTTTTAACGATTAATCGATTAATTTATCGTTAATTTCCGAAGCCCTATTTTAAATACATTTGATCCGTATGAATATCCGGATGTTCTATTTATAGTTTTCCCCCATGAAATGAAAAGGGGGCCCATATAACTACAACATATATGTTATTTTATTATACATATACCTTTATTTCAACATATGTTTGCATTTTCTTGCCTTGAAAATCGATGATGAATATCTTTTCTTATTTATCAACAGTTTTTCTATATTCTGGAAGATATCGCTTTGTTGAAATGTAAAGTTTTTTTTAAAAATTGGGATTGTCCTTGAAATATCAGTACCCTCCGCTTACGGTACGGACTTTTGCAGTGTCCAGATTTTTAGAAAAGCGGCGCGTACTTCCTGAACCTGTGCAAACATGGGAAACCCAACCAGGGCTGAAGCTTCTGTCCGGCCATTAAACATTTATGTGCAGCGCGAAGCCCAGACCCGTAGGATTATTCCCGGCGTATTTGTTCCAGCCCCGCGCGCGGATATTGAACTCACTATGTCCCAGGGGGCGCCACTCTATGACGGGAGAGAACCCTATCCTGAACTTAAACGTTTCCCTTTGATGATTTCTAAATTGAATTGCTTTAGTCAGACACCTGATGTACGATTTCAAATCCTGCGCAAAAACCACGCACTAATTACTTGGTAACTTACCACCCTGGCCTAATGACTAATGGACTAGTATTGCTTAAAGTCTTCGAGCATTGGGTGCACTGGAAAGTTGTATCACATTTTCTCCTTATATAAGTTGTAAATTTCTTGTCGTTTCATGGCGGAAATTTATTAATAGATAATTTATTCGGAGCAATTTCGTTAAGATCACATATCTTCGTATTCTGTTTGGACTTCGTTAGTTCCACATTAATTTGAGTCACTTAAATTAACTTTACCGAGACGAAAACCCTCGAAAACTATATTATGCCAAAGTATTTTAAAAACGTATTGTTTCTTTTCTATTTTCCCCAAAAATCGTTGCTTTACCAAACCTGATCTAATAATAATAATAATAATATATATAATTCAATGTAATGAGAATGGCGTTTTCCGTTCTGAGAAATGACAAAACCTACTGAAGTAAACTAATCTTTTTTTTCTTTCTTTTTGAATTAAAGATCTCTTGACCACCTATTGTTAGATTCCCATTTGCAAAACACCGAGCGGCACTTCAATAATTTTATGGTCGCCTTGAAATGTCCCAGTACGCATGTAATGGCTCTTCTCATTGTTTGTGACAGTGACATTCATTACTTTGTTTTGAGTGCACGAAAAAACACACAAGAGGGTACAGAAATTTACGGCCTTCGAGCAAATGGCTCAAAGCATTTTTTTAAAGAGAAATTTTCTTAAATTCAGTTAATGTAAAGCTTTGGTTGCGTTCAATGTCTTATATAAAATGTATTCAGCTTTTCTTGTTGTTTTTTTTCCAATGTTGTTAATATACTCACCACACAAAATGTGCATTAATTTTAATATCCTTTTGTAACTCACTGTTATACAATTTTTATCTCTCAGTAACCTTTGACAGCTTTTTATATCATCCTGATATTTTGCTTTTTTTCAAGCTTCCATTAAACTTGCTCTACCGGTCCTTCCATACGCCAATGTCCGATATATGTCATTTACATTTAACTTGCTCTACCGGTCCTTCCATACGTCTATGTCCGATATATGTCCTTCCATACGTCTATGTCTGATATATGTCCTTCCATACGTCTAAGTCCGATATATGTCCTTCCATACGTCTATGTCCGATATATGTCCTTCCATACGTCTATGTCCGATATATGTCCTTCCATACGTCTATATCCGATATACGTCCTTCCATACTTCTATGTCCAATATATGTCCTTCCATACCTTTATGTCCGATATATGTCCTTCCATACGTCTATGTCCCATATATGTCCTTACATACCCCTATGCTCGATATATGTCTTTCCATAATTATATGTCCTATATATGTCCTTCCATACGTCTATGTCTAATAAAGTGGCGTAGCTAGAGGGGGCGGTGGGGGCGGTCCACCCCGGGCGTCACACATTTAGGGGCGGCATTTGTGGGCATTTGAAAAGTGCAACCTATTCCGACAACCACCATTTTTCTTTTGAAAAACAAGGTGAAACAAAAATATTCGTAATTTTTAGTCTTAATTAGCGGATTCCCACAACATTTGTTTGATTACATAGTGAATGTTATAACTAATGCAAAACCGTTCAAAAATTTAAAATCACTAAAAAAGATATCGATTTCTTTGGAAATTTAAGGGGTATACGACCGGATGACGCTTTTATAAGAAAACTACAAAAAAAATCATATCACCGCTGGGCCCAATAATATGTGCTATTAATATCGCCACGATGGTTTTTGCGTGGAATTGTGACATTCAAAGATTGATTTGCGAACAAGTACCTACAATTCATGGTGGTTGAAATATTGTGTTTAACTTGCAAGGATAAATTTATATTACTGTTTGAGTTTCAGAAAATTATTGTAAGGTACGTTATTAAAAATTAAATTTATTTTGTTTTTATTGCATTAAAGTAGCACAAATAATTTGTGTTTTTCATTAAAATACGGTTATTCATTATAAATGTTACGCCTATCCAATTAAAGTAATGTGTAAATAATTTGAATTCGTCTATTTTATGGAAAATTATTAAGATTTATGGCAAGAACATAAAAATATTCAAATTTCTCCGTTAATAAACACCACAATAGGCATAAATAATTTCGAAAAAGACATACTTTAAAATTTCAAGCGTCTTGGAAAAATTGACATCTGAAGAAGTAACTAGTAAAACGAGATCAGATGCTGGAATTTTACTCAATTCATTGCAATCTTTTTCTTTTCTATGTTATCTCAATTTATGGGAACCCGTCATTTTTTTAAAATTAATGCAAACCCATTGCATGGAACAAAGAGATGTGCTAATGCAAAACGCTGTTTTATCAGCCAAACAATTTGTGATGAGTTGGAGATATCAACTGAACGCCGAGTTAGAAGGAGAAAAAAATATGAGTGGGGAAAATTAAGAACACGTGGTTCTATCTTTAGAACGAGAAGTACAACGGGAAATGTTTTTATCCATGGATGGAATTATAAAAGAAAATAAAAGAACGCTTTGATGAGTTGCATGTCCTTGCAAGAAAATATTCGTATGTCGTACATAATACCATTTAACCTAC
Source organism: Ampullaceana balthica (assembly GCA_944989445.1). Classification (NCBI taxonomy): domain Eukaryota; kingdom Metazoa; phylum Mollusca; class Gastropoda; family Lymnaeidae; genus Ampullaceana; species Ampullaceana balthica. Next base: position 67,063 of record CALYLW010001981.1, read on the forward strand.
TAAATGAAGCATTTGAGCATCAAAAAAATTACTTTATTGACATTGATAAAGAACAGTTCAATATTGAAAGAAAACGGATACAGGATTTTATGGCTGTACCTACACTACAATAAGAGGAATTATGTTAGAAAAACGGGGTGAAATGTCCCCTTGATCTATTAAAATTTATTCAAAAGTAATATTGGAAAATTCTGTACCCAACATTGTAATTTTGGTATGAATATTTTCAACAATTGCTATCAGTGTCGCTAGTTGTGAAAGGACCTTCTCCAAAATGAAGTTGATAAAAATTAGCTTCGTTCCCCAATGAGCGATTTAAGAACAACAAAATCTTGCAATATTGTCCATAGAACATGATATGACAAATAAGTTAAATGTTGATAGTATAATACACGATTTTGCTATTATGAAAGTAAATGTATAAATATAATTAAATACTAATGTATACAATTTCTTTGTTTGTAAATAAATCATTTATTTATAAAATAAAAGAATAGTAATTGAGAATGTCTTTTGTGTGTAAATTTGGAATATGTTTTGTCTCATTCGGGGGAGGGGGGGGGGCTGCGACCTCAGTAACGTTCTTGTGGCCTTTAAAATTTATAATGTATTTTTATAAATGTGTATTTATAGGTATTTCATCTTATTCGGCCGCTTTTATTACTGCTTACAAAAATATGGCATGCAATGGTAAACATGTTCCCAACCTTTACTTCGTTTCAATTACAATTATTTATTAATGTTTATTAATTTATAAAAACCATCATATGATCGTCCATATAAGACGCCATGCGATTTCAGTTGATTTTTCACCCCCCTCCGCCCTCATCACACGTCGTAACAAAAACTTAGACCCCTTCTCCAATATGACATCATAAAGCTTTGACCACAATATAAGCAGTATTTTCTATTTGAAAATAAGCGTGTTTCAAATCAAAATTTTGACATTTTATTTAAATTTGCGCGCTTTGACGTGACGTCACATTTCTCAAACACACCCCCCTCGTCACACATCGTCACAAGTGTATGACTCCCCTCCCCTCCCCAGGTGCGTGACGTCATTTATGGACGGTCCCTAAAAAGGGCGGCACATTGGAGACCTCCCCGGGCAGCAAAAGTTCTAGCCACGCCACTGGTCTGATATATGTCCTTCCATACGTCTATGTCCGATATTTGTCCTTCCATACGTCTATATCTGATATATGTCCTTCCATGCGTCTATGTCTGATATATGTCCTTCCATACGTCTATGTCTGATATATGTCCTTCCATACGTCTATGTCTGATATATGTCCTTCCAAACGTCTATGTCTGATATATGTCCATCCATACGTCTATGTCTGATATATGTCCTTCCATACGTCTATGTCTGATATATGTCCTTCCATACCTGTATGTCCGACATATGTAAACTACATTCCACCAACTAACAGTAGTTCGATTGAACTAAAGTTTTGCCTATATATTTCTGTGAAGGACGCATAAATCAATAAATAATAATATTTGAATGAGTTTAGTTATTTAATTTCATTTAGTTACTTTATGTTAACTGAAATGGTACTTGTAGTCTATTTAGATCGTAGCTCCTATCTTACAAAGCACTGAGTCCGATTACTACAAAATGCATTGGTGGATGCTAGCCAGTGCCAGCATTCTAAATTTACAGAGCTGCTTTTGATACCACTAGCCTACCTTAACCACTATTATAATTTCAATTTTAAATTTTAAAAAAAAATTCTTATAATTAAACAGAATTATCGTGAGAAATAATTAGTTTAATAAAATATGAAAATTCCTTCCTTTATATAAGGCCAAAGACACTCTATTCATACGTCTTCGTGGCTTATACTTCGGCCTCACGGCGTATAGGTATGTCGATCGAAAGTTGGTTACAAGATTTCCAATGGACTAAAAGATTAAAACAAAAATATTTTTTTTAAAAACAATTTAAAACACATGTTATGTTCACCATAAGTAACACACAAAAAATGTGTTGCATGGAACAACTAAATTATGTGTTCGAATTGAACTGAAAGCTTTTGACGCTTATATTATATAAAATTAAATCCATTTATGCACCTTTACGACACCTTAGATAAGAAATACAAAGAACTCACTTTTTTATATTTCATAAGCGCCTCACGCTTTCGCTTCAAAAAAATTATTTTTTTATCAATTATCCCTGGTCGTTGTTAAAATTCTTTCTTACATTTTTGTGTACTTATGCTTATAAAAGCGTGTGTTTTTAATGCAATTTCCCACGGGATAAATTGCGTTTATATATTTGAAATGTCTGTAGAACTTGCACATGCAACTCCTCCTGATAGAAGTTTCTGGTCTTTTGCAAATATGTTAAGAAGGTCTCAAGGATGTGCAACGGCAAAAAAAAATAAAAATACTTAAGTCTTACTGGATTTTCTGAAAAATTTATTTAAAAAACCGAAAATTCATTATTTTGTCAATTTCTCACCAACCATAACATCTATCGGGTTGAAATAAGCGCCAAACGATAGCTAATAATATTTAGAACAATGGTGAAGAAGGAATTTTCGAGAAATACCTGTTCATTCGACTCTCGTAATTTTAGCAGCAATTTTTGAAAGCGATCGTGTTGTTTAGTTTCAAAATTATTGATTTGAAATTACTTTTAATGTAATCTAGAATGATAGTTTAGGGGGGTTTCCCGCTTTGTGAGTGCTAATGTTCGATTGTTGAGTGGTGTGCATTTTATTGACACATTATTGGTGTGATGTAGCGTGAGCGGATATGACGTCAATTTTTTTAATTTTTTTAATTTTTTTTTGGTTCTGAATTACTTATTTGAATCGAATATTAATGTAATCTAGAATGATTTCCCTTAAAAAAAAATCGGAAATTATTTTTTTTTGTATGTTGGAAATAGCGTTTAAATATTCATTAGAGTTTTTATTACTTGTTTCTACTTATGCCTATGCCAATAAAAGCTTATGTTTTTTTTATTGTTCTTTACACTTTTTTCATGAACTGTTCATTACTCCTTCACATTGTTTATTACAGGGGTTCTTAACCAGTGGTGCATGCACCCCTTGGGGATGCATGATCAGGTTCAAAGGGGGTGCATGGACGATTCAGAGAAGTAAAAAAAAAGAGGAAGGAAAAAAAGAAGAAGGAAAAATGAGAAAGAAAAACTGACAATCTGAAAAAGTAAACCGTAAGCAAGGCATGCCAAGTCAAAGGGCGCCCATATACAACCTTTTTGATAGGTACTCGTTCGTTCATTGTTCAGCGCATGTCGAAAATTCCCTTAGTACAGATGTCAAAAAAGCGAAAATATGATGAAGGCTACATCCAGTTTGGATTCTCATTCATCACAAAGAGAGATGGAACACAAAAGCCTCAGTGCTTCCTCTGCTGTGGCAAAATCTTGTGCAATGACAACATGAAGCCTGTTCGACTCCGAGAGCACTTGGAGAAGTCCATCCATCCAATTCCAAGAACAGTGTTGAGGTCTTCAAGCAGAAGAGAGCTAGCTTCTTGGCCTCAGGTACCTTTCCCAAGCTTGGATTTTCTTTGTCACAGAAACCTGCACTGGAGGCATCATTCAAGGTTGCATATCTTATTGCAAAGAACAAGAAGCCTCACACCATTGGAGAAACTTATGTGAAGCATTGTGCTCTGGAGATGGTGGAACTGATGTGTGGTCACCAGCTGAGGAAGCAGGTTGAGAAAGTCCCTTTGGCCAATGACACTATTCATTTCAGGATTAGTGACATGGCTGCATACATTCTGGATCAAGTCTTGTGTGAGATGAGAAGCAGTCCTTTCCAATTTAGAATGCAGCTGGATGAATCCACTGATTTAGCACAATGCAGTCAGCTCCTTGTATTTGTGAGATATGTTCACAGTGGATTGCTGAAGGATGAATTTCTCTTTTGTAAGCCACTCCTAGCTACTACCAAAGCTGCTGATGTGCTTCAGCTAGTCAGGGCATTCTTCACTGAAAACCTGTTTGACTGGACTTCAAGAATTTCTTCAATTTGCACAGATGGTGCTCCCTCCATGCTCAGTAATAAGTCAGCATTTTCAGCACTGCTAAAGAAAGAAGTTCCAGATATTGTCACTACACACTGTATCCTTCATCGTCAGGCCCTGGTATGCAAAACTCTACCTCCAACCTTGAAGTCAGTTCTTTCTACAGCAGTCCAAGTTGTAAATTTTATCCGCTCACATGTCTTGAACCACTGCCTCTTCAAATTGTTCTGTCAGGAGGTGGGCTCAAAGGGGAAATTTCAGAGCACCTGTCAAGAAATTGCTAGGAAAGACCTTTGGGTTCACAATCCTTTTCACTGTGACTTGAACAACATTGATGACAATGACCTTGCTAAAGATGACCTGATTGATTTGAGAACCAGAGAAGTACTGAGGAGTGCCTTCAGGTGCAATACCTTGATTGAATTTTGGTGCGCCCAACTAGATTCCTACCCACAACTAGCCAATTGGGCAGTACAGACTCTCCTTTAATTGGCCACAACCTATCTCTGTGAAGCAGGATTTTCCACACTTTTGACGATTAAAACCAAGGCAAGGAATAAGTTGAATGCAGAGGATGACATGAGAGTTGCTTTGTCCAAAACAGTCCCTAGGTTTAAATCGCGATTGATCACAAGAAGCAGCAGATCTCTCACTAAATTCCCTGTTACCTATTGTCAAAACTTTTGTGTTCCTAAAATAAACATACTTTATTATGCATTTTCTGCAAGTTTCACAAGAGGGTGAATCAACATTTTTGGGAATCTGAAGGGGTGCATGGGCCAAAAAAGGTTAAGAACTACTGGTCTATTAGGCCTACCTCGGTCATATCAAACGTGTTCCAGTGATATCTTTAAATTGTCCTGTTTATGGCTTTCTATTTCTCGTGGAATGTTTTTTCTTCGTCTGATGATTCACTCTTTGTCTCTTGAAATCAATAAATTTTTTAACCTCTATTTTTCCCCTTGACGGTACTCTATTAAGTGCCCGCTCCACCTAGGCGTGTCGCAACCTGCGAGAAATCCCCCCTCTCTTTGACTGAAAGCCGAAGATGATAAGAAGCTATTGATTACCTGACAGCACACCTCGGGTTTGCTTTCACTGGCATATCGCCATGGCCCATTAACCCGTCGAGTTTATGGAAATTCTGACATCGGCAGAGGAAAGCCATTACTGGTCAAGGAAATGCGGCTCTGGCGGGAATTTCGTCACCGCACGAAACAATAATTGCGTCGTCAACAATCATAACTGAAAGGTGGATTCGCCTCGCTCTGGGTGGGCTAACTTACGGGGTCTTGATGTGTCAGGATCCTGGGATCTAGCTGGATTAACCCTCTGGGTCTATTTGGGTCAGCGTCAGAATGGAGGTCTGTGTGGATCTTGGTGTCTGAACCTGCTGGGTCTGGATGAGCCTTAAAGGCTCAAGTATTCAGTCATATCTAAGGTTCGTTGGTCCGTGTGCAAAATGACAAACTCGTGTGCAAAGTTGCACAGCATCCATTTGATGTCCAACATTTTTACAACCCTCAGTCGCGGTAATTCTAAACAGCTAGACGGTTTGCGCGGGGCCCAATCTGGGTAGGGATAAGGGTAATAAGGGAAAATAAAGATAGGTGGGGCCTATGAAAGTGCGGGACCCACTGCGGCCGCATTAGTTGCAATGGCCTAAGGCCGGCCCTGCATGCATGACACATCTTAGAGCTAACCTGTGGGTGGAAATTGTTTATGTGGACAGTGTATATGTGGAAAGTGTATGTGTGGACAGTGTATGTGTGGACAGTGTATGTGTGGACAGTGTATGTGTGGACAGTGTATGTGTGGACAGTGTGTGTGTGGACAGTGTATGTGTGGACAGTGTGTGTGTGGACAGTGTATGTGTGGACAGTGTATGTGTGGACATTGTGTGTATGGACACTGTGTGTGTGTGGACAGTGTATGTGTGGACAGTGTGTGTGTGGACAGTGTATGTGTGGACAGTGTGTGTGTGGACAGTGTATGTGTGGACAGTGTATGTGTGGACAGTGTGTGCGTGGACACTGTGTGTGTATTTTGTATGGTAACAATGAGATATTGTGGTAACTTCACTTTGCTTTAGAGAATTTACTAGTCAAGGATGGTTCAATTGTTCTTGTTTCTTAGAGTTAATTGACTTGAAAATATAAAAAAAATTACTTATATATTTGTTAACTTAATTAATTTACTTGACAATAGTAAATAAATACTTAATAATCTATTTGATATAATTCTTGAGAAAGTAATCATTCAACTTGGCTGTAGAGAGATTTAAAAATAATTTGAGCCTCGGAATGTTACATTTTTTAAATTCTTCAGTAGCATTTTATTTTAGGATTTATTGTCAACCAAAATGTTGTTTAGGAAACAGAGAAATCAATAAAACTATTTTTTCTAGAGAGCCCCACAAGTAGGAAACATCTAAAGCGGGTACGAGTTTGGAAAATATTCCCATCTTTTTTTCCCCGCTTCCTTTTTCATGTCATTCAGGCAGTCGTCGGTTGAAAACGTAAATCGTTCATATCAACAACTACGCCTTGACAACGGAAATGACGCAGTCAATTGAATATTGCGCGTGGTTAGCTACCATAATATTTGGGGGGAGACGGAGGGCAGATTACTAGGTTGCTTTTGTGTGTGTGTGTGTTGTGTTTTCAAAAATATAATTATTAAAGAGAATTAGGGAAAAAATTCGCTTTGTCACATTTTGTCTCAAATCACTGTTTAGTTTTGAATTTTATTCAAAAATTTTTTATACTAAACATCTAGGTTCATTAACTTTGAATTTTTTTAATGTTATACATTATATATAAATATTAGTAATTATGTAAATGTGAAGCGAATCTTCGTTATATCAGTATTTTTTAATATAATTACACATAACATTTTTGTAACAGTGATACTTGTATGAGTAAACATCTTTTACTTTAGTGTGCCATTGACGATACAGACTCTTTCAACAACTGCATATTTTATGTCTCAATGTCAGCATTGAAACAAAATTATTGTGTTTGCTCTCTTATGTTTCTATTCAAAACGTTAGATAAAACAAAATCTCCACACATAGAATCGGCTGTATTGATTTCCTCCGTGTTATTCCTCTCAACGAATCTAGTCCAAACCACTGTATCATAAAATTACTCTCTTCGTGACCTTCGCCCCCAAGGCCGGAGTCCCAGGGGAAATAACTTACTCTTATTGTAATCTTTATTTTCATGGGTTGGATCAGCTTCCATTTTACGCACTTACACGCGGGCGGTGTAAGAAATCCACGAACGACTCCCCAAAGACCATTTCCAGTGGAGAAACTCAAAACCGGAAATACGATAGACAAGTCTCGCTCCGCACGAGATTGGTCGGTTTATGATGCCGGTAAACGCGATGACGTCCCTGTCTAGTGTCTGGCCACACTTGGCTGGTAGACTCGGGTGTTTAGAAACGTCCAAAATTTGCAGGGCTCTGCCATTAAACAGACTAGTGAAACGGTGTGTGCTTGTCTGAGAGTTAGTGCCTCATTTGTCACTGTGCTGTCTGTTTGGTAACTCTATTATCTTTGGAAAGATGATAAGATGAACATGTTTTCCTTGGCAATAAACCCGAGTTTAGACTCAATGATCTATTCAGTCTAGCCTTAATGCCAGTCATCTGCGGAGTTCCGATGTTCTATGCGTGTAAACTCGGAATATGTCAGCTCAACTTAATTCAAAACTCTCTCTTTAAGAAAAAAAAATATTTTCGAGCTCCCACATGGATATTTTTCAATAAGATTAAATCGATATCTAAATTACATTTAGGTTAAGTGTGATGACAGTGAATTCAGTGACTTTAATTAAATTAAAGCCAATGCGCCTAGCACATCACTAGTCCTCTTGTGTGCTTCATCCATTCAGAGGCGACACGTTTACAAAAGGTTCCTATTTAGGACCACATTGATCGTCGTAAATGTGATCAGTTGAAAGCCCCTGATTGATATCGATTAGTTATCAAGATCGATTTTTTTTTCCCCAATCGATTAGGTCACGTGATAGAAAATGTGTCGGTGGTTCCCGATAGTCAGAAGATAGATTGACAGATTTTTTGTGTGGGTTTTTTGTGTGGATTTGTTTTTAGAAAAACGAGGCATAAGACGCCTAACATGTTCATTCAAAGGCGCATCTAATGGGGGGGGGGTAGCAGCACTTTAACGTTAAAGTTATCACATAATGTTAATAACGTCTGGGTTCATGTTAGCGCGGGCTAAGTCAGAATACACCAAAGAGTTCATTCACGTCAATAGCAAGCAAACCATTCGTGTACCTCTGTGTTAATGTACTCAACATACTTTGAATATTTTCACCAATACATGAATATTGTGGATAGAAAATTTGAAGAAAAAGTTGAATTGTTGGTTGGATTTAGTGAGACAGATCTAATTTCTATTTTTAAACCAGAAGTAATAGACTCTTTCATTTACAGAAACTGATTAAATTATATAAGCTCAGGAATCGTACTTCCTTTGTGAACTGTAATCGTATGTCAGCGACGTATTTGCACAAATACAAGCAACATGATGTAGTGTGTCTGTAAGTATAGCCGCTCTATGAGTCATGAGTCAGCGAAAATAGGAAAAAATTACACATCGAAATTATAATCCCGCTCTAAGTTAAGAATGATACGCGTACATGCCGCAATTGCAACAGTCATCATAACTAGAGTACAGCTATTAGATAATCTCAGCTATATAAGAGACAGAGTTAGGCAAAGGAAACAGCGTAGGACACAGTTGAGCGAAGGAAAAGTTACCTATTCTATAGGGCAAGTGAATCAGCGTTAAAAGTTTCTGTACTAGGCGATTGCTTGGTTGGCACAATGCCCAGCCGCCTTTATTTTACCAGACTTGTGGGCTCTTAGAGGCTATCAGAGTCACCCTTATCATCTGGGAACGGGTCACAGCCTTTACCGAGACTCGAACCCGTGACCCATCAGATTGCCAACCGAACGCGGTGCCCACGCAAAAAGTACATTGCATCTGTTTAAAGGGCTGTGTCTATGTCAATTCATCCATTGTAATACTAATATATATATATAGGGATGTACCGAATTCAAAATTTTGAAATCCGAAGCAGGATTTAAGAAGTGAAATCTGGCTGGAGCCAGATTCGTAAAAATGGCCGGATTACGGGTTGGCCGGAGCCGGAGCCATTATGAATATAAATAAATTAGGGATCTACCGACCAGCCGGATTTGGACGGATTTATGAAGTGAAATCCTGCCGGCGCCTGAGCCAGATTTTTAAAAAACGGCCGGATTCTGGATTTGCCGGAGCCGAAATCCGGTACACCCCTTATGTCTAAATGTGCGTGTGTTTTTGGGTGTATGCGTTTCAATTAACGGGCGCATATATATTAATGTACACAAATAAATTTTGTAATAACATAGGTATTATAATTATTTAGCGTTTAAATCAAATTTCAGTTATAAATTCCTTATTTTAACTTCTCAACTGTCTCTTATGAAATTAGCAAGAAAGAAGATTAGCTGAGACATTAACATTCACGCATTTAGAAATGTGTAGTTTCATTTTCTTAGCTTAAGATTAATAGATGCTGTGAAAACAGAGTTAGCTTGTTTAAAAACAAATTTGAGAGGCTCTGACTTAACTCTCTCGAAATAGGAGACTTTACAATTTTTATTAATTCTGTAATCTTAGAAAATACACATGCCATTAAAAAAATAATTTTTTAATGAAAATTCAAAACGATTTTAACAGAGAAACCCGTTTCTGATCACCTTTCTATAATTATTTAAACTTTCCTAAAGAATTTAATAGAAATTTTAATTAAAAATAGAAGACGTTTTGAAATAACATGTACAGAAAGTAATACGAAATCAATTTGCATGACAAACAATCCCTAAAAATGTATTAATAGGACGTTTATTCACATTTTTTTTATTTTTAAAAAAGGGAAGATTACGTTTTTAAAATTATTTTGGTATATTTTTTTCTAAAAACTTGGTTACCAACAAAAACTTTATTCAATGAGTTTAGGAAGGAACACTTCAAAACACGTGGTACTTCAACAACCCAGACAACAACAAAGACTCCAAAGGTCGCTGACACGAAATGTTTGTGTGTTCCATAACCTCGTGGTTGTAGGAGGTTCTAATGTTTCCATCAGAACTTTCTCGGGGCAGGGTAGACTTGCGGCGCCCCTTTCCTCTCCAAGTCAGCGGAGGACTTTTCTAGCAATAGTCATTCATCAACATGTTTCATTGTGGCTTAACGTGGGCTCGATCCCACGCACATCAGCTTGTGAGGCGAGCGCACTATTGACTTTGCTATCCCGTCATGAAATTAAGTTTCTCCAAAACCAAAAGTCCGCCACAGAATCTTTTATTTTAAAAACAAAAATTACCGTTCATTCATGTAAGTTAATTATGAATTTGGGTTTTATTAAGGTTTATGTCTTCAAATAAACATACAGTATGTGTGCTACATGGGTTAGTGTACGTTAACTGGAATTTCGACAATCATAAATTTAAGCAGCGGCGTAGCAAGGTGACGACAAAGGAAGTGACTGCCCCTATCGACGCACTTGATAAGAGGGAGGCAAATAGCTCAGCGTTAATTCAAAAAATTAACGCTACGAAACTGAAAAACGAGGATGCTAAAGATGTGTTAGAACATGACACTGATGTCCTGGTACGTGTAAAAGGCTCTCTGAGTGTGTCAGGGGCTCGTGTAGTAGAAGCGGATATACTTACTATAACCGATCGAATTCAACAACTTCCGGGGACCTAAATGAATTTTACCATTATTTTTTGTGCAG